>CAUYRT010060886.1:0-10043 GCA_963574885.1 Lepilemur ruficaudatus
ATGCTTAAATTAAAGCCATTTTATTTCTTATTTGTAATTCATGCTTGCATTAAAACCTTATTAAGGTGAATTTTAAATAAGCCTGATCTAATAAGTAAACTATGGTCTCTAAAGTAGGAGATGTAAAACATAGGTTTAATGTTTGTAAGAACATATGTTGTGAACAATAAGAATCCCAATTAAAATGGAAAATATTATCCAAGCTAGTGCCTTTTGGAGTACTAATTCTTATTTTAATCAAATGCATCCATTTTTTATAACTTAGTAGAAAAGGGTATTATGTGTTATGTATGTATATGTGCTTTTATAGCATTTCATGGAGTCTTAATGGCCTCTAAAACAGGCATTGTGTTGTTATCTCTTGCATAAATTTTCAGAATATTTGAAGAGAAAGGGGGGACTCTCTTTACAAACTCACTGTATGTCTGAATTGTACTTGAGACTTATTGAGCATAAGGCTTGCTGGGCTGGTTCATTGCCTTCTAGGCTCTATGCAAAATAAACATAGTGATGTTTGTTCTTACTCATCATTGTATCAAGGAACATGTACAGAGCGCAGTTAGGAAAACTGTACTTTGTGCTGGGAATGGGGGTAAAGAAGACATTACCCCCTTGCAAAGAAGACATTAAACCAAAAATTATGAGTCCACCAAGGAGAAACGACAAGTGTGATAAGGAATGTATCTCTGCAAAATTGATATCAAAGCAGAATCCCAAAGAATGCGTAGGAATTATCTAGTTATCTCTATAGAGAGAGTTCAAGGCAGAGAAAGCAGCATGTGGTTTGAGGAGGAGGGTCCATCCTGCCTACTTTGTTGAATTGCTACAAAATAGTAGGTGATGGCGTAAATTATGGTGGGCTCTGCAGGCAGACAGTTGTAATTCTAACTCTCACTCTGCCATAACAGCCGTGTCATATCTTTGGGTAGATTAATCGATCTCTCTAAAAATATTCTCATCTGTTAAATCAAGTTTATGGTAGAGTTGCAGTGAAGACAAAAGGATCAAATAATAGCTAAGTAACTACAGAAAATAGTACTAAATGCTTGATTATATATAGTGATATATAGCCTTATCTTATTTAATACACAAATTCTTAATTCATTTCCTAACTCAATAAATTGGGTTCCAACTCAAGGGCTCTCTACACAGAACTGCATTGTAAGGTATCAGGAACTCCTGCAGAAAACCCTATAAACGTATTATTACTATTCAAGATTTGGCAGAAGAAAATTACATGGGGAAACTGAAAATCCCAGAATCATTGCTTTTCATGTTCAAAAACATTGGACAGTATTTATAGGAAAAGGCTTCGTATGAATTTTAGATACTGGAAAAGAAAAAGCTGCTGGTGAATTTTAGAAAGTAAAGTTGGATTTAAATGCAGGAGGTAGCAGAGCAGGCAGCAGGATGGCCAATAGAATTAATTTGGATAAATGACTCAAAGGGTGTTGGCAAAAATTATCTTTAATTGTTCTTATGCACAGGTTATCATTGGGATAAATATCAAAATTAGATTTTAAAGTGATGGGATTATTTTATGAGCTTTAAAAGTGCTTGCAGGTCACCAGCTCAGGCAATAATTTTTTTAATCTAACTGTATGATGCAGGAAGTAAATTGATCATTCGGAGGACAGAATGACATTTATGGGCTTGGGAGATTTCTGTCTGTCTCTGAAACTGTCTGAGTGGGCACCACGAGAGGTAGAACTTGAGTAGAAGGATTTATCACTCAATATGGAACACAGCTCTTCTATCACCAATTAATCATTAAGGGCAAATAGAAGATCCTACCTGATAATATTTCTAGTTTCTTAAGTTGATGGTTTTTAGGAGAATCATGTGTAGATTAATGAATAAGGTATAATTGAACAACCCAGAAAATGGGGGAAAAAAGTAGATTCTTATCTACTCTTTTACTATTCATACATTTATTCATACATTTATTGGGCACCTACCCTGAGACATGCATTGTATTAAGCATCTCATTGTATTAGGCATCTGTTATGGGTTGAATTGTGTCCTTCCCACTGCCCCCCGTCCAAAAAAAATTTGTGTGTTGATATCCTAACCCCAGTACCTCAGAATTTGACCTTCACTGGAAATAAGATCATTGCAGATATAATTAGTTAAGTTGATTAACCTCATTTGTGAAATCTTTCTGAAGTAAGGTGGGCCGCTAATCCAATGTAACTGGCATCTGTATTACAAGGGAAAATTTGGACACACACATACACAGAGAACACCCCGTGAAGATGAAGAAAAAGCTTGGGGTGATGCTTCTATAAGCCAAGAAATACCTAAAGAGTTTCAGAAAACCATCAGAAGCTAGGGAAGGATCCCAGAACAGGTTCTTCCTCACAGCCCTGCAAAAGAACTTCTAACCTCTAGAACCGTAAGACAATAAACTTCTGCTGCTTAGTCCACCCAGTTTGTAGTACTTTGTTATGGCAGCCCTAGAAAACAAAGAAAACAAATACAGGATTGGAGCAGGGAATTCCCCACCCTCATGATGCCCATATTCCAGTGGATGGAGTAAATTCAGAAATTTTTCTGTATTTTGATCTCAAAGGACTCTGTGGATATTATTTTTTCTAATCAACAAAAATATAGCTTTGTAGCTAAAACTATAAAGCAGAAATATGCTAATCCAAAAGAATCCATTTATTAATAAAATATAGCTAATCTGCGCTCTGTTCTAGACTTTCTCTATTTACTCTCCCAGCTCTATGCCCCACCCTTCTCTGCGCCTTGGTTGCTGATCTTAATGGACTGCATTAGCCAAGACCCCTTGCCACCTGTTTTCCAAGTGCAATCAACCTATGGGAGACATTGGAAGACTGGAGGGACAGTAAGGAGCCAGAGAGAGCCCACTAGCTTCTTCTTGATGGCCTACAGTGTTGACATCATTAGGGTCCTCTCCACTTGCTCATCCCTCAGCTGCTGCCTCCTCTCAATGGGCTCCAATGACATTGTTCTCTCCTTTTCCCCTTTAAGACTAGGCATGGTAACAGCCAGTTCCTTGTAACCATTCCATAGTATCTGTTTATAACTCCTGGGGATTTATTCTTTCTTGTTGTTACCTTTAACCTTACCCTCACTTTGTACATAATCCCATTTTTATATCCTCTTTAACGACTTCTTTGAGTACATCAATGATTTCTTGCCAGACCATGCTGATACAAGAATTTTTGCAGAAATGTTGCCAGGAAAAAATCCTCAAATCTGGATTTCAGTATTGACATCTCACATCTTTGATGAGCACAGAGATAAGTTTTTCGCTAGAGGCAATAGGGCACTGGTGCTCCATGGCTGCAGGGTCCCCATGGCTACGCAATTATCACAGGTGGCACAGAATAAAGTACAGTGGAAAGAGGCTTTGGGACAACAATGGGCTATGGTACTTAGTTGCTACATTGGCATTGTTGATTTAAAAACCTGAAATAGGTTTGTTGGTTGCTTTGCACTGACATACAAACACACACAAATTAACTCAAAACTTAGAATCCCTTTTCAGACTGCAGAAAACCTCTGTGCTGCATTTCCCAAGTAGCCCGCATGCAGACATGACTGTGGATCAGGTACAAAGCCTGACTATAAATGCTACAGAGATGCAATGCCAATTGAAGGCACAATTTCTTTAGTTCTCTTATACTAACCTTAAAACCACTAATTAGAAAGAAACAGAACCTTGAAAACTGTGATGAGGAGTCTTGGTCATTACAATTGCCCACTTTCTGTGGTCATCTGGAAGGAGAGAAAAATCACCTGATATAAAATCTACGTAAATTCATAGTCAGCAGGTAACAAGTTAGTTACTGGTCATGGTAGTGAAAATAAACAAAATTAGAGGATGAATGACAAAGCAGTCTAGGAGAGAGGATTATGAATAAACATTGCAGGACGGACAGAGTGTGAAAATATTCATAGGCCACATAAATTCTCTCCAGTGAGGTGACAGCTCTAACCAATCAAGTGGACAATATTACGTATTGTGCTGCCATGTCAGCTTCTATCCAAGGCCACTGAATTGCTTGTTTAATGGGTCAATTTACAAAGTGCTCATCGTAACACTGTTACAGGCTATCCATGGGCTCAATAAGGCTGACTTCCTTCACTAAGACTCATCCGGTCACAACTATTGCTGAATATCCAACATGTCAACAGCAGAAGTGGACACTAAGCCTCCAATATAACCATTTACTGGGAAGCCAACCATTCATCAGGTGAAAGTTGATTACTTTAGGTTACTTTTATCACAAACCTTGTTCTCACAGGAATAGATTCATATTCCAGATACAGATTTGCCTCTGTGTCTGCAGATTCTATCAGTATTGCTATTTAGGAACCAATAAAATACCTATTCATCATTGTAGTTTCCTAAAAAAGAAAAAGAAGAAGAAGAAGAAAAGAAATCATCTTTACTGATGAGACACATTTTATAGTAAAGGAAATGTAGAAATGGGCTTCCCTCAAGGTGTTCTCTGGTCTTATCATATTCCTCAGAGAGCAGGTGTTTGACAAACTGGTGAATTGGCTGTCAAAGGCTCAGTAATGCCACCAGGTAAGTGAAGCGATCCTGTGAGTTTGTGGTCCTATTATACAGAATGCAGAATATGCCTTAAATCGGCAGACAACAAACATGCTGTCTCCTCTGTAGAGAGAATGCATGTGTCTGGGAAACAAGGAATGCATATGAGAATGACCCCTGTTACTACTACATTAATAGTGCACTAGAAGTAGCCTCAGTGTGTTTGGAAAGTGAGTACTCAAAGAATATATTCTTCCACCAGGGAACACAATTATGATTCTACTGAAATAGAAATTCAGACCGACCTTGGGCTAACTTGGATTTCTTATTTTGATTAACCAACAGGCAAAGAAAGGGGTCAGTGTCCTGGTTTGAATAATTCATTCAACTACCAAGGAGAATTTTGCTTCTTTCAACTAGTAGGGCAAAGAGAACTTTGGAATCCAGGCAACTCACTATGGTATACGTTAGTTCAGCCATTCTATTATTGTTAGGGACTTGAGGCCTATAGGTGTGCAGATTTGTATCACCCCGTCAGGAAAAAAACAAAACAAACAAACAAACAAACAAAAAGCTCACCAGCTGATGTCATCAAAGAATATAGGGAACATGAAACTGGTGAATAAAGAATGAAGGTAAAATGTTTAATGAGTCTTGTCACAAGCATTATAATCAGCTAGATTATAAGGAAGTGGGCACTATGATCAGCTATGTTTTACATTAATTATTTTTTGCCTCCTTTCAACCAATTCTTGATACTTCATACTTTATACAGATGGCACTGATGCTCAATAATATTACAATTAATGTCCCTGGTGGGATTCTGCCTGCAATGACATCACCCCACAGTGGTAAGGTACTTAAAAAGATTTTGTATTTCGCATGTGTTTGGGGATTTTTCCCTTGTGTTTCAGATCTATCTATCTAAATGAAGAAGAGGAATGAATGTTAATTGGGGACAAAAGGTGGACTGTATCAGTTATTCATCATTCCCTTTTACCTGTCTGAATCCATCCTTTACCCTCACTTTTGCTCCAGAAACACATCACTTGGGGTCTCCTGCCTTCTGGCATCTTGTTGGCTTCAACCCATTGAAAGTACTGCAGGAGAGCAGGATCAAGAGGACAAAGTTATCGGGTACTGATTGCCAACACACCTCAGCTCTCACCCTCCCAAGCCATGATTTTGACAGTAGCTGTGTTCCTCTCTGGGTGTCCACAGCTTACTACTGGTCATCCTCTCTCCCATAGTACACCTATCACTGGGTCTTGACATACCACTACCACTGCCCTACCACTCTCTCCCCTGACCCCATGAGAATTTGGAGCAGTAAGGGCTTTCCATTTTTGTGAGCCTCAGGATGCTGAACTATCCCTTCTGGCTTTCCTTGACTCTGCCTACATCTCTGCAATTAGTCCCTTCTTTTAACTTCTATCAGTTAACCCTTTGATGATGCCATCTGTTGTTCGCTAACACCTTGATTGACTAAATCTATAATTGATAAATGTCTTTCGTGATTCCTTAACGCAGGTAAAAAAGTTACTTGTGCAGCAATAGAAATTACCTCCTTTTCTAAAGTCAGACTCCACCAGATGCTGCTGTGGAATGTATTTATTTGACCAGCAGTGTTAATTATGGAACAAAAATGTTCCGAAGGAGAAGATATAGTCCCCGAGAACAGATGAAGTAAGGATAGGGGTATCCTGGGAATTATGTTCTATAACCAAAATACTAAATATTTGGAAGATTGTTGGATTCATATGAAACTAATTGCATCAAGATTCTATCTGCATTATACTTGAGTAGGATGAATTGATGAAAACAACATAATTACAAAGGTGCCAAAATCCAGCATGTTGGAATAACAGGGAATCTTCCCATTTATGTCTTAAAAAAACTATTTGTTTTTTTGACCAGGAAAACAGCCATCAGTTACTTGGCCAACTGATACATTTTTGGTTCTTTTATTACTGTGCTGCTTTAGGGAAATGTTAATGATCTATTTTATGAAGCCTGAACTATTCTGGTATGTATTGTTCCTTAAGAACCAACACAAAGGATTCAAAATACTTACTCAAATCCTGTCTGTTCTTTTTTTCTTTTGAGGAAGGGAAATGTGAAAAAGAAACCTTCAAAATATTATGCAGAGTTAATGATCACCACACATCAACTCTTATTGGCCATTGCCTTTGCCATATACCCAACCCTTATAGTGAAAAACGGAGTTTTATGATTCACATTAATCCTCACAGCTTTGCTCTTTGCAAGCTAAACATGATACTGTTGAAACAAACTCTTTGAATTTAATAAGAAAATGATCAATTTTAAGGCCAGAGACACAGTTAATGCTATCTCATCAGAATGATGTGTAATGCTCAACACACACAATAGCAAAAAGGAGGAGTCAGGCTTTGTTAGCTGTTCATTGCAATGGGAAAGTCTCCTATTTTTTCCCTATATTCTGGACTAAGCCACTGTAACAAACTTGTCAGCTTTAGCCAACTTATGTTTTTATGTCTCAGCAAAGATGTGCTTCAAAGAAATCTCCCTTTGAAACCTGTGATAAAAGACTACTCAAAAAAAAAAAAAAACCCTAACCTGATTCCATCATCGAATAAACTGAATTTTCTTTTTAAAAAAAGGAAAACATAGCTCTTAATTTGCAGTACATTTTTAACAGTTTTTTGAGTAGCTTTACTATTTTTTTTCCTACAGGAATACTATAGGGTCAGACCTGTTCTAAAAGAACAATCTTCTGTCTAAATAATTGGTATTGAATTTAAATGGGATAATACGGGAGCATTAAAGTCAGTCTGTATCAAGCGGTCTTTCTCAGAAAAAAAAAATCACAGTTCAAAATTTATAGCTATTATTTCTCAGCATTAGCCAAGAAGGACTCATAATGCAAATTTTATCTCACATGGGGTGGGGAACCTATGGCCTTGGGGCCACATTGGCCTTCTGGATGCTTGAGTGTGGGCTTTTGACTGAATCCAAATTTTACAGAACAAATCCTTTTAATAAATATATATGTTGATCTGATTTACAACAAAGTACCACTGCAATTCAGACTGAAAGGGCAGTCTTTTTAATAAACAGTGCTGGTTGGTCCATTAGACATCCATGAATGAAAAATCTGAAATTGACCTTTACTTCACACCATACATGAAAGTAATTTGAAAGAGATCATAGCCATAAGTGTAAAAAATAAAACAAAAAACTTCTGGAAGAAAACATAATATTTTTTACCTTGGATACGAAAAAATTCTGAAATAAGACACAAAACACTAACTGTAACAAATAAAAAAATGAATAAAAAGTTCTGCTATCAATACAAGGATGGCAAGGCATGCTATAGACTGTAAGAAGACATTCCCAATAGATAGATACAACAAAGAACTCGAGTCCAGAATTCTATAAATCTTGAGACAAAAAACCTTATTTTTAAAATGAGCAAAATATTCAAAAAGGATGTCACCAAAAATTATATGCACGTGACATATATTCAATACCATTGGTCATCAAGGAAATAAACATCAAACTCGCAATGAGACACTACATCCCCATCAGAATGCTACAATTATACATAAATATGTATTTTTTATTTTATTCACAATATCGACACTGACTGCTTTCATACAGGACCCCATGAGGTATACACTTTATTCCTGTTTCAAAAGTACAGGTTATTGTAAGAATAGTGACAAAATAAAACTTTATCCTGTATACTGCTTTCCATAGAGATTTTGTTGTATAAATATTATCTTGTTTGCAATATTGTTAGGCAAGTAAGATAAATTGCAAAATCTAGAATTCAGAGAAGTTGGGGCACTTGCCCAAGACGAAATACTGACTAGACAGTAAAGGGAACAGGTTACGAACCAAATCCTTCCAACGCTTGCCTTAATTCTTCCTTCATCAACCAGGAACAACAAATCTATGAAGCTCATGTTTTGCTTATGAGAATGCTATTCTGTTCGAGATAGACTGTTTGAAAGCATGTTTTTCTATTTCTGTCACTATTTATTATTAGTGATAATAATAGCAATACTGTCTATTGATTATGCAGGTCTTGCTAGAAGTTTCATACTGCTTGGGAGATCTGGATGCATGCCTGTAACATCAGTAACTGCTGATCCACCATTCTATTTGTTAACCTCTCTTGTGAGGTTAAACTGCTGTCATCTGAGAACAGATCTTGGCATCAGGAACACTTGGATTTTGGTTACTAAGGCCTATGCTTTTTTTTTTTCTTTTTTTTTGACTCAGACCGGTAATCCACTTCTTTTCTCCTGCCCCAAAATTTACCTCTGTAGCATAATACAAAGCTAATACTTGCATCCTACTCAGAAAAGGATGAAACAATGAAAGTACCACTCAGAGGTGATGAAATGCCTTGGGGCATAAGGAGAAGAGTGTTTTCTCTTTCTCTTTCTCTCCTTTCTTCCTCTCTTCCCCCTACACCCACTCTCTCTCTCTTTTTCTTTGCCATCCTTGCAAAAATTACAAGATTGTAAGCCAAAACCAGCCGTTATAACAAGAGGATCAGAAATTAAGAGCCTTCAAAATGAGATCTTTCAATTATTTTATATTTGGTTTTTTTGAATTTACAAACATTGCATTTTCCTCCCTCCCTCCTTCCCTCCTTCTTTCCTTTCTTTCTTTTTTCTTTTGTGTTTTGCAAATTAAGCATGGAAAACCTAAAAGATTTGAAAAAAACAATGCCCTAAATATATAATGCATCAAAACACGGTAAAATTATGTGCAGTTAGGCTTAACGGCTGCCTTATAGAAAAATTCCGTGTGCAAACACACTAGCTAGAATTCAATTTACCAAAAGAAAATTCTATCCCTTTATGTACCATTTGGGAACAGTCTCTCTCAAAAGAAGGTGTTTGATATATTCTTCTTACATTGTAAAATCCTAGTAGCCTTGACACAAACTTTCCAGAGGGGGGGAAAAAAAATCTTAACTCTAAAATGTAATAGTAACTGCTTCAGCTCAATGGAACAGACATTTATGCATTAATCATGAAAATGACCAAACTCAGATCATTTTTGATCCATTTTTTCCCCCGATCATTTAAAATAGAGCTTTGATGACACTGAGTAGATGGCTCTAGGCCAGAGCAGCCTCATCAAGGGCACTGCCTTTCTGCTTCCCCAGAGAAACCCATAGATGTGTATTGTAAGATAATTAATCAGTCTTAGCTCAAACACATAGTTAGTTTACAAAAGAAAATTCACTTTTAAGAAAAAGAAATGTATCTACAATTATCCAAAGTCAGGTTTTATATAATGTCCTGCTACCATAGGCTCTTCAGTAAGATGTTGTGATATCTCAGCTAACATTCACTAGCATCACGGTCGCATACTTCGTTGTTTCCTTTTGCTTCCCCATGCTCAAGCCACACTCCTGTTTCTTCCCAAATATTTTGAAAAACAGAAAAGCATTTTGAGTGGTGAATATAGTGGGAAGTTCAAGTTTGAAATTATGATCTGTGTGTTATAT
>CAUYRT010060888.1:0-28058 GCA_963574885.1 Lepilemur ruficaudatus
AGCCTCCCAAGTAGCTGGGACTACAGGCATGTGCCACCATGCCCGGCTGATTTTTTCTATATATATCTTTAGTTGGCCAATCAATTTCTTTCTTTCTATTTATAGTAGAGACGGGGTCTCACTCTTGCTCAGGCTGGTTTCGAACTCCTGACCTTGAGCAATCCGCCCGCCTCAGCCTCCCAGAGAGCTAGGATTACAGGCGTGAGCCACCGCACCGGCTCTCCAACTCATTTTATGAAGCCAGTATCACCTTGATACCAAAGCAAGGAAAGGACACAACAAAAAAGAAAACTAAAGGCTAATGTCCCTTATGAATATAGATGCAAAAATATCCAATAAAATACTAGCAAACCAAATTCAACAGCATGTCAAAAAAAATAATCCACCATGACCAAATTGGCTTCATGCCAGGTATGCAAGGATGGTTCAACATACTTAAATCAAAAAATGTGATTCACCACATAAGCAGAAGCAAAACAAAGACCATATGATCATCTCAATAGATGCAAAAAAAGTATCCAACAAAATCCAGCACCCTTTCATGATAAACATACTCAACAAACTGGGCACAGAAGGAACATATCTTAAAATTACAAAAGCCGTATGTGACAAACCCACAGCCAACATCATGTTGAATGAGGAAAAGTTGAAAACATTCCCCCTAAGAACTGGAACAAGACAAGGGTGCCCACTGTCACCACTTCTATTCAACATAGTAGTGGAAGTCCTAGCCAGAGCAATAAGGCAAGAGAAAGAAATAAAGGATATTCAAATCATGAAAGAGGAGGTCAAACTATTGCTTTTCACTGATGCTATGATGTTGTTTCTAGAAAACCCCAGTGACTCTAGCAAAAGACTCCTGGAATTGATAGATAAATTCAGCAAAGTCTCAGGTTACAAAATCAAGATATACAAATCAGTAGCATTTTTATACAATAACAGTCAAGCTGAGAGTCAAATCAAAGACTCAATACTATTCACTACAGTTACAAAGAAAATAAAATACCTAGCAATATACTTAACCAAGGAGGTGAAAGGTCTCTATAAAGAGAGCTATGAAACACTGAAGAAAGAAATTACAGATGACACAAATAGAAAAACATATGATGCACATGGATCAGTAGAATTAACATTGTTAAAATGTCCATACTACCCAAAATGATTTACAGATTCAATGCAATGCCATCAAAATTCCAACATCATACTTCACAAATCTAAAAAAAATAATTCTATGTTTTGTTTGGAACCACAAAAGAGTCCAAATCTCCAAAGGAATCTTAAGCAAAAAGATCAAATCTGGAGGCATCACATTACCAGATTTTAAACTATACCACAAGGCTACAGTAACCCAACAGCATAGTACTGGTGCAAAAATAGAGGCATAGACTAATGAAACAGAAGCAGAGAACCCAATCTAAAACCACCTACCTACTGCTACAGCCAACTGATCTTTGACAAATCAGACAGCAATATACACTGGGGAAAAGAAGCTGTATTCAATAAATGATGCTGGGAAAATTGGATAGCCACATGCAGAAGAATGAAACAGGACTCCTATCTCTAACCACTCACAAAAATTAATTCAAGATGGATAAAAGACTTAAATCTAAGGCATGAAACCATAAGAATTCTAGAGGAAAATAAAGGGGAAATTCTTCCAGATATCGGCCTAGGCAAAGAATTTATGATTAAGCCCCAATGGCGATCACAGTGACAACAAAAAAAAATAAATGGGATTTGATTAAATTAAAAGCTTCTGCACAGCTAAGGAAATAAGTAATAGAACATACAGACAACATACAGCATGGGAGAAAATATTCACAAGCTATACATCTGATAAAGGGCTAATATCCAGAATCTATGAAGAACTCAAGCAAATCAGCAAGAAAAAAAACAGACAACCCCATTAAAAAGTGGGCAAAAGACATGAACAGAAGCTTTTCAAAAGAAGATAAACAAATTGCCAATAAACATATGGAAAAAATGCTCAATGTCACTAATCACCAGGGAAAAGTAAATTAAAACCACAATGAGAGTCCCCCAGTTAGAATGGCTTTTATTATAAAGTCCAAAAACAATAGATGCTGGCAAGAATGCAGAGAAAAAGGACCACTTATACACTGTTGGTGGGACTGCAGATTAGTACAACCTCTATGAAAAGCAGTATGGAGATGCTTCAAAGAACTAAAGGCAGACTTACCATTCAATTCAGCAATCCTATTACTGGGTATTTACCCAAAGGAAAAGAAGTCATTTTATCAAAAAAAAAAAAAAAAAAAAAACCTGCATTCAAATGTTTACCACAGCACAATTCAAAATTGCAAACATGTGGAATCAACCCAAATGCCCATTAATTCATGAATGGATTAATAAAATGTGGTACATGTATACCATGGAGTTCTACTCAGCCATAAGAAAGAATGAATTAATGCTTTTGCAACAATTTGGATGGAACTGGAGACCATTATCCTAAGTGAAGCATCTAAAAAATGAAAAACAAACACCACATGTACTCGTTATTAAATTGCAACAAACCGACTAGTACACATATGCACAGAGAGTGGTAAAACTCAGTGAGATCAAGCAGAGGAGAGGGGGAAGGAGGGGAGGGGCAAAAACCTACCTAATGGGTACAATGAACACTACTCGGGTGATGGGCACACCTACAGCCATGACTGGAGCTTTATAAAAGCAATTCATGTAACCAAAAACATTTGTACCCTCTTAATTTTTTGAAATAAAGTACTAATAATAAAATAAAATAACACAAAACTCAAGCTAAATCTTCTGTTTAAATTTGTTTAAAAGGTTGTGTTTGGTTATGTGCAGGAATCTTGTAATTTCAATTTTTACATAGAAAGTGTATCACCAAAGTAATCATTAGAATTGAAGTCAGCTATGAGTTGGGGAAAAAAATCACTACATATGCATGTATATGTGTGTGTGTATATACATATATATATATGTTTGTGTGAGAATGTTTATGTGTGTTTGACTAATATGGTAAGAAGGCGGTCAGGAATGGATTAATAGCATAGAACTGTAAAGAAATTTAAGATCATAGTATCCCATTGCCTCACTTTACAGATGAAACTGAGAAACAGAGAACCCATGATTTGCCCAAAGTGACACGGCTCATTCATGGCAGAGCTGGACAGTCATTAAGGTCATTTGACTCCTTGTCCAGCATTCTTTCCAGTACACCATGATTTATCGACTACTTTGAGACATATCAAGAGTAAGACGACAAGAAGATCTTTGAGGATTGAAGAAGACATAGTCAGAAGTGCATTTATCCGCTCAACAGAATCTCCCTCTATTACAGCACTTGTTTCCCATTAGGCTCCCGGGTATGGGAGATGAGAAGCAGATGTTCTGAGAACAGGGGTGTGAGAAAGGCAAATTCACACCTTCTCTTTGATGAGCTTAGAAGGACTCAAACTGCTCTCTAGAGTAGTTAAGACAGCTGCTGTGATGTACCAAAGCTTTGATACAAGAGCTTGAAGTCCCAGAGTCATGAAATTACTCCAGGAAGAGAGCTTAAAATCACATTTGGTAATCCATGTCTGGGTGTAAAATATACTAAAATTAGAAAAATAGTGACAAATAAAATGTTAATAGAAAATTGCTCTAAAGTATGATATTTAAACATAGTGAGGCTATTGCTTTCAGTGATCCCAACGTTAACCTTAGTTTTTTAAGGTGCATATGTGAACACATATGTGTGTATATATATCTGTCTATATATGTGTGCATATTTATATATCCATATATGGAGAGAGGGAGAGATAAGAAGAAAACTGCTGGAGCTCGAGCAGAGAACCTCATCTGAATCAGGAAAAATTAAAATCCTGTGATTTAATCACCAAGCATCTGCCATTTAGTAATAGCCTTTCCAAATTGTATGTCTAGCTTTTTTAAAGGGTAAAATGAATCTTTTTTAAAGTACATGAAACATTTTAAAGTTATGAAACACTATATAGTTATATAGAGAGAGTGATAGTTATATACTTATTTATAGTTATACATAGTTATATAGTATATGGCTACATATAGTTTTATGTACTATGTATAACTGTATATATAATTATAAAAATATATGTAACTATATCTATAACTATACACACACAAAGTAATAAGAAAACAACATTTGTGGGTTCTAATTGGACTTTTCATATATTATATCAAGAAAAAACATATTTGACTTCTCAGTAGAGAAAAAAATAACCAAAAGATAAGGGAGCCATTGAACAGCAGTTTTGATTGAAAGGCCACATTGAATCCAAAGTTCCAGAAAGATTTTGACTGCCTGCTCTGTGCAGTCAGGCTATGTCAGATCATTCATATCCTGAGATACCTACGTGCAGGGTAAAGTCAACATCTCGCTCTAGAACAGCATTGCCCACAGTCAAAGCATAACATGTGCTTCAGCAGCTAATTTTTAACCTTTCAGGCATGGGTTGAAATGTCCTTTTATGGCAGTGTTCGGAGTCAGCCTGTAAACCTCGGAATCTCCTCAACGTTCTTTGCTAGCCCTCCGACTCGACTGTCTGTTCCAAGTCACATCATCTTGCCCAGAATCACCTTCTCCCAACTCCAAGCAGGAGATCCTCATTTCTAGACTTCCTTGCCCCACAAATGCCTTGAATACTCCCTGGCCTAAGCAGACTTTTAGCTCTGGACATATTAAATGATGATTTCTCAGCTCTCCACTTTTCCAGACCTTCTATTCTACACTTCATTTGCCAAGATGGTCAGGGAGCCCTAAGCCTTGCCCTATACCCTCACACTTTTTAATGATTCCACCTTTTCTGTAACATCTAATTATCTACTCCTTAGGCCCCTTGCCTCAGAGTGACCTGCTGAAACCAGCACTGCAAATCCAGCAGAGTCATCTCAACAGGAGCTGCCAAGTGTCCTCACTCTGTGCAGACGTTCACCTGTGTTAAAGGCAATATCATCACTCTTAACCGACTAGATGAAAGTGTTCTCAATCTGCACACATTTCAGGAAGTTTTCTGTAATATAAAAAATTTCAAAGTGCAACAGAAATGAATCTCTGTGCTAGGAGACTGTCACTAACACCCCAAGTACACCACAGTCCTTAGCCGCAGGAAAGCAAGTAATTCATTCATCTGTTGTATTTTTAACGTCTTTATCTCTTGTCAATGTGCTGCTCTGTTTATAAGCTGCAAAATGTTTGGGATCAGATGTCTGCTCCTCAAATCTGCTACTTTTGGCAGGGTTTTCAATACCTCAGGGTACTGTTTTGGACAATTTCAGTAATTCTCCACGTAAGCTTACAAAGGCCCATTCTCTTAAATGCACTGATTGCACTCTCTCATTTGGTACATTTTCTCTAACACAGACAAATTTGCCTTTCTCTAGGTTTAGTGTAGCCAGGAAAAGAACTATGTTGTGTCTCTTCACTCTTAGCTTCCTAGTAAATCACCCCCAGCATACCACAGTTGGCAATGTATTGTGCTTATTGTCTGACCACTAACTAGAAGGTAAGCTCCAACGAGGGCAGGGATTTGTCTTTGGTCTCTGGTTAATCCCATTGGCCTATACTATAATAGTGCCTGGCACAAAGTGTAAGTGCAATAAATACTTGTTAAATTTATTAAGTAATTAATCTCCAGCTATAAAAGTTTAACCTGAATGCTTTGGAACTTGTTACATTGAAACAAGGTGCACAGTTTGTATTGAGAAATGCCTCATGGGCTTTGAGTAAAGAGTAAAGGAGAGCATGACCATTCCATTCCACACTACTGGTACGAATTACTCCATGAGGAGCAAGAAACATAATGTCTCTTTGTGTTGCAAACTGACTCAAATCTGGCTCAATACCCACAGAAAAAAACACTTTCCAAAAAATCCAGTAAAATCACCTTTGGGGATCACTTCCCCTTCCATTCTTTCAAAGGAGAAATCTGGAGCTATGGAGTCCAAAAATATGGGATGGGGTTGGTACTCTATTTTGGTCACTGATGATCTCAGTTTATGGTGAAAGAAATGGCTCCACCCATAGCTCTTCTCCCTTCATCCCATGCTCAGCCCTGCGGAAACTCACTGAAGCTCCCAAAATGGTAGCACCTAGTGTCCAGTCTCTATGGGCAACCACATGGCCATCTATCTCCATGTGAGATTGCTGCATCCACAAAGGAATTCCTTTCCAATGGGATCAGATCTCTGCCACTAACTGAAACTATAAACTCTGATTCCTTTCCCAGTCCTCAAGTATCATCCGATATCCTAGAGTTTATTTCATTTTCCTCTTTAGTCTTCTTCCTTCCCATCTCTCAAACAAAAAAATTATTCCTACTCACTTTGCTATCTCTCATAATGATGTTTGGTAACCTGTTCTTACAGATGGACAAAACCCAGACCCTAGACACAAAAATATCTGATTTGTCTTTCTTAGGGAACAAAGATAATCCAGGTTTTAGGACATTCTAGATGGTGGTGGAGTAGGGGATTTCAGCTAGTATTGAGTTCAGCTGCTTGTGACATAAACCCGAAAACAACAGTGACCTTAAAAAGACAAATTTTTATTTACCTCCCTTAGAAGTCCTGAGATAGCCGCCAAAGCTGGTTTGCAGTCTCTTATCCTAATGTTCTAATGACTGTAGCCTGCCACCTCATGACCCAAGGGGACTGCTCATGCATTGGCCATACGTTTACAAGCAGAAAAGGATAGAATGTGCATGACAAATGCCTTTCAAGATTCCCTAGGGAAGCCATAATCTTTCACTATAGCTCATTGACCAGTACATAGTCACATAGCCAGACTAGTTATAAGGGAAGCTAGAAAATGTAGTCTTTATTCCATGTGGCCAGATTGGATATTGGAGAAGGCAACTAGCAGTCTACGCTACAGAGGGTGAACATTCATTCTGCTCTTTCATGATGAGTTGGCAGCAGTAAAAGGATAACCTCAGAGATTGCTTAATAGTTCACAAAGCCATATTAAAATGTTAATAGATAATTTTTTACTCTTTGAAATTTAGGACCCATCTCAAGTCTCCATTGCTGCTTGCCCCTCACTTTGGATCAAGGTTAGGGACAGACACAAAGTCATTTATCATCCAGATCTTCTTAGAATTCTTTTGTCATCTGAGCTGGGCTCAGATAGATAAATAAATATTCAAAAGATATGTAATAATAGAAGAACGAGGTATAAGAGAGTAAAAATCTAAAATCAAGCCTAATTTCAACTCTGTGAAGCTCAAGCATGAAGCATTGAAGTGCTAGAGGAAGTAGTATCCTGTCCCCACCTCTACTCCCACCAAATTATAAGCTTGAAGCATCTGTACTATTGTTTTATGTATCCCAGAATCTTCTATATAGCCAGCACACAACTTTTCTGAATTGAGTTGAAATGGATAGTAATACAAACAAACATGAGAACTTCTGTGAAAAGAAGATGATAAAGACTTTAAAACATTTTAAAATTAAGGATATAGCAGAAAAGAACACTGCACCAAAAGTTGTAAGGCCTCAGTTCTATAACTGTCTTCACTATTTACCACTTATTTGATCTCAGTTTCCCTATGCGGAAAATGGAGATTATAACTCTATTCCTGCCCTTCTCCTTCTGGTTTTAGTAATGAATACATATTAACTGAAAAGTGTTGTACAAGATATTACTTTTTGTATTCTTCTTCCTATACCTACCGAGTAAGTATTCCAGATCAAGGAATCTTTGCAATTTGAGGGGATAATCAAAACAAGAGAGGAAAAGAGAAGCATGCACCGAGGTGAAGAACCAGGCTGTAAGGCATTGGATAACCTGCCAATAAAGCTCCTGAGGGAATGAAGATGATTATCACAAGCAGCAACTATAAATCATTCAGGGAAAGACCTTCCGTGGAAGCATCCAGGCTCTCTCTGCCTTGGCTCATGTAGGATCAGGACCTCTGACCCGGTTCACACTCTTTTTCTGCAACTGTCATGACCACAATAAACACAACGAACAGAGTTGTGCTCAGACGTCCTGAAAGGCGCATGAGTCGTCAGAAAATAAGCACTCTGACTTGAGAGGATGTTCCAACTGCTGTTCAATCACTCGAGCCACGCATACCCTACTTGAAGAATTCGATTAAAATCTTTTGGAAAATCACAATGTGGTTGGAATTAAAATTCAGACCCTATCACTGAACCAGATAGAGGGCTATTTTCACTCCTGGTCAGTCATTTACAGGCATATTGAACTGTATCTCTGGGCTTTGAGAATACATAGCAGGGGAAACTGATCAAGTGCAGGGGTCTAAGGAAGGTTCCTTTGAAGAAGAAGCATTTGATCTGAATCTGAAGAATTAAAATTATCAAGTGAAGAGGGAGAGTAAGAGATGCCTGGACAAGAGGAACAGCATGTGCCACGGCCCTGTGGTGGGAGAGGGCAGAGCCGAGAGATGCGCAGCGTGAGCAAAGAGGAAAGCAGTGCGAGACAATGCTGGAGAGCTGGGCCGCAGAGCCGGAGTGTCAGCTGGGCCTCTTTGGCTGTGAGCCACAGAAGTCAACTCGGCCTCGCTCATCAAAACAAGCAGAGAGCTGTTTTTTAAAAAACTCACAAAGTTGACAACTGTCTAGGGGATTTAGCACCACCAAGGTCACTGGTCATCTTCCAAGTGCAGTTTTGGTGGATCCAGACTAAAATGGCTCGAGGGGTTCCTGGGAAGTGGAGGAGGCAGCAGGCACACACAGTCTTTGGGAAATCTGGTTGTAAATGGGGAATTTGGAGAGAAAGAGTTGGTCCAGGATGTGGATGCAGGGTAAGGCAGGCTCTTTTTAAAATTAAGAAGTCTGAGAGATATTTCAATGCCAATGAAAGAGAGAGATTAACAAAAGAGAAGGGTACCCACAAATGTCTACACCCTGTAAATCACACAGAACCTACACATCACAGTGCTACCCGTTAATATATTCCCTGTGTTATCAATAGTTAAGAGTGTCTGGCACCAGTTCTCTTGCCATTCCTTCCAGGAGTCTAAATTCCTAATCTTCAGCTTGTAGCAGAGAACTTTAAGGGAATATGAGGGAGAAGCACAAATACCTCTGGGTGGTAAGACTAATGGTTCTGGTCAATTATTATACTAACTAACAGTAAAAGCATGAAAAGAATGGACTCCCTTCATTAAGGTACAATGCAAAATTAATTTTTAAGGATTTGATCAATGATTACCCTGAAAATAAGAGCAAATCATGACTAGTGAGGACTGTGACAAACTCCAGGCCTTTTCATACATACGACAAAAGATATTATGGTTGTTTCTGGTCGACAAAGTTCTTGAAACCTGTAAACAAAGTCAACTTCTAGACAGTTTTCTCAGTCTTTGTTCTTGAACATGAGTACTTTTTTAACTTCAATGGAACACCAGCATTGAAACGTGGTAACACATTTTACTTATATATACTTAACTCAGGAAAACTAAACTTCTTTTTAAAAAGTCAGTATTTTTTGTGCCAAGTTTGGCAAACAAAAGAATTATCATAATAGTTTGGGGTTAATTAAAATTTGGGAAATGCCAAACAAACCTTTTTCTATTATCTTTCATTTTAACAAGGTGAAAGATCAAATCTTTGTGTTATTATAAAGGAAGAAAGATTTCTTTTCTCACCTATCACTAGGTTCATGGTCAAGGCCGCTGTAACAAAACAAAGATGAACAAGAGGAAAACATTACAAACTTATTTAGTATAAGTTTTGCATGATATGGAAGATTTCAGAAATGAAGACCCAAAGAAACAGGAAAACCTGTGTGTGTGTTTTTTTTTAATTTGGATTTTTGTCCTTTTTATTCATCACCAAATAGTGTTTGGCACATAATAAATGCTCAATAAATATTTGTTGAACAAATGGAAAACCTGTGTGTTTTTAAGCTTAGGTTTGATGAATAGTAAACAGTCATGAAGAATTACTATTGGACAACGGAGTATGATCTAATGGCAATAAACTGGCGGGAACCTAGCAAGGCCTGTTGGTTCAGATTCTTCTCTGTGTCCCTGTGTCTTCAGTGACAGGACACCCCTTTCCTCCAGGTACAGGGTGTGCACCTCTCACATGAGGGTCTCACAATGTGTTTCAGGAGAAGGTCAGCTAGATTTTACGGCCTACTTCAGAGGGGAATAGCAAGAGAAGGTCATAAAGTCCTTCCTACTTCTGATGCCTTTTCAAATGTCAAGGTCACATATTTGGGGGTAGCTTGTCCTAAACCTCATCATCATCTAATGGCCATTTAGAAAACCCAAGGCTATCTTAACAGTTTTATTATTCTGGAATTGGGAAGGGAAAAATATCAAGAAGAGTTGCTTGAGGATTACATATATAATCTATGATTCTATGATTATAATTATATATAATTGCAAAATTCTTATGAATTTAGCACAAGAATTTCATGAGTTAAACTTTTAAACAATGATCTTCATTGTAATTTGATTTAAATAATATTATATTTCATAATAGTAAATAATTTATGAAAGCTGATAACTTATTAGGCCTTTAATATAGGAAATTTATCTCACGAGATATTAAGACTTTGTCTTATAAAAATTTGAATATTTTTACATTGTGATAAGATTGAGAAAACATAGCTGTTTTTAAATCAAATTCTTGGCAGGGTGGGGTGGTTCACACCTATAATCCCAGCACTTTGGGAGACCGAGGCAGGAGTATCACTTGAGGCCAGGAGGTCAAGACTGCAGTGAGCTATGACTGTGTCACTGTATTCCAGCCTGGGCAACAGAGCAAAACCCCATCTCTAAAAAATAAAATAAATCAAATTCCTAACTTACTCTTATCTGTAACCTGGTACCTGGTAACCAAAGACATTAGCTCAACTTATAATTAAAATATTTTCTTTTGCAGAACCTCAGTTACCAAAACCAAAAAAAAAAAGTTTCCCTTAAAAGTGCTAAAATATTTAAAGCATCAGGAGTTAAATTTGTTTCTCTGAAATTTCTTGAATTTGCTCATTTTAAATTTATATATGTGCTATATATAAATCAATTAGCAAAAGAGCTCCCATAGATTTTGAGCAATCTTATAATTTATTCCTCTCTCATTTTAAAGTGCCACTTAAATCAATAATGCTGTGCGTGTCAAAAGTTCCCCAAAAATGGCCACTGCAATTTCACGTGCTTCTTGACAAAGTTATGCCTTTTTGAAAGATAAACACAAGAATGTGCATACACAAGTCAAAGTTCTTCCAGGAAGGAGTATAAGTTAATTAGCAAAGAAATCGATAACAAATTGGCTAACTCCATTCAAAAGCAAAAGTATCACTTGTTCATGTCTCAGATAGAAATCAGTAGCCCCTTGCAGACTTAATAAATGAGGAGGAAATCTCTCCAGAAGATAGTTTCTTTATATACACAATAATAAGGTGTACCAAGGCCAATTTATCCCAGTGACGTCAATCCCATGAGGATTTCCTAACTCATTATCCCCTGGAACCTGCTTGGAGACAAATTTACCAGATCTATATCTATTTGTCTTCCGTTCTATGATCTTCTTAGAGACATAAACAGCATATAGACATTGCAGCAGATGGGTAGTAGCAAAGCAATGCTTTGGGAGACCTTAACAAAGAAAACTGAGTGCAAATCTAATCAGATAACCAAAGTCCCAGGCACCAAAGTTAAGATAAACTTAACATTGCTAAAGGGCTCAACTAAATAACCCAAGTTCAACCCAGTGCTAAATTTGCCTCACAGCCATGGGCAGGCTGGCCTTTAGTAGGTGGAGACTGACTCAAGGGGTCTCAACTGTGCACATTGTTACGGAGTTGAGGTTGCAGTCCACGGCAAAGAAAGTTTGACCAAATTTCAGCGGAAACTCTAGCTGATGAGGCCCAGTCTCCAAACACCGCTAGGAACACAAAGTTACATGTATTAACTTGCAGCAGCAGGTTGATCTATGAAGCATCTCAAAAATTAAGTTAAGGAGGGGCATTTACAGGGCTGGAGGTGACTGTAATTAACTGTAGGATGTTCTTGGCAGAGATTTCTCAGAATTTGTAAATTAGGGAGCTCCTGGAAGTGTCAGTGATCGTATCTTTAGAACATAAATCCATGCAGAGTTGCTATTAGATCAGTTTGTCTGTGGTCTTCCCTAGAACATATGAGCCTGAAAAATTTGGTATTAAAAAAGTTTGAATTTTGGTCACCTGTAATGCACATCATGCCTGGATCCCGCACAGTTTATCTGTTTTTCAAGTCAAATACATGCATCTATGGTTTTTCTTTCAGTTTTTACCCATTCCTCTGAACATGGCATTTTTTTTTTAATCCTTAGGACATTCTTGATAGCTGGTTATTGCTATCCATTTTTACAGATGAGGAGACTGAGGCTCAAAGAGGTTGCATACCCGGTGCAGTGCCAGAGCAGGGTTCACACGGGATCTGTCTATCTTCAAAGCCTATAGTTTTTCCACTAAACTGGACATTACCTGAATGTCAAACCCTATCTCTGCTACTTATTAACTTTACTGCTGACAGAGTCTGGATTTTTCACTGGAGATATGCTTTCCCTTATCATGTGTGACCTCAGTGGAATGGTAAGTGCGAGTGTCCTGGCACCCCTGCCAGAGGAGTAGAAGCAGATCCTTCCCAATTGCCCTGTGTTCCTTCTACCTGGATCCCTAGGGCCTCCCTAATTTGTGACTTATCTGAGAATTGTCTAGTTTTTCCCTTTGATTTGAGCCATCTAACATATTTCTAGTAAATTCTATTCTTAGTTAAGTTATCCAGAGTCTGTTTCAATTGCTTATAAAGTTCCTAATTACAACAGTGATAGCACACACTTTCTGAAACAGTGGGAAGATTAAATGAAATTTTGCCTGCAAAGCAGTCAGCCAAATGCCTAGTATGCAGTAAGCACTCAATAAATATTAGCTGCTCTTACTATTACTACTACCAATGATAATAACAATAACTATGTATATCCAGAATGAGATGGATTTAGCAGTCTTCCATTTCTGATCAGAAAGTAGTGCCCTCGCCTAATTAGGGCACTACATGAACTAAAACTCTAACATAAGGATTATTTATTTACTGTTTTGCTCCTCTTTGAGAGTAATCCCACCTATTTATATGGACTTTTATGGTTTATAAGGTTTATATGGACTTTTAGTCCCAAAGAAGTTGTTTCTATTTTCCTGGATACTATTAATGCAACTTGGATGGCAGATACTAGGTACATGTTTGGCCTACTTATTAAATGGCTGGGCAAGTAGCTGACAGAAAGAGACTAATCAGGTTAAGGTTCTACAATAATATAACAGAGAAGGAAAACTGCCTACCAAAAATTCTTCCGTAAGGCAGGACTGTCATTAAAAATGACAAGTGGCAAGAAATTACCAGCCTTCCTTGCATTCAGAGGTGGCCATTTGACTAGATCTTGCTAATAGAATGTGATTAAAAATAATATATATAACTTCTGGATGTACCTTCTCCTTATAGCCTTCCCCCTTCCACCGGCGTCATGCAAAGGACTTTGAGACCTTAGGATAGGATAGAGTCGCAGAGAGGAGAAGCCTGGGTCCCCACATTGCCACGTGGAGGAAAGCCATCTGCCTATTGACCAGGAAAATCCACCGTGTTACATAAATGAAATTTTGTGGCTAATTTGTTGTAGCAGCTGTTATCCTAACCAATATAAAAGTTAATTTAAATACTCACATATAATTACAAATTTTTCCCTAACATAGCCATAATCTAAAACAAGATATAAAGTCGTGGTACTCAAGGGCAAACGTTGGGACATTCCTGAGTAAGCTTCATATACTATTATTATTATCGGCTAACTCTGATGTGATCCTTACAGACAAATGGTTCTCAATGTTTTCCCCCATACATGTGACAACCAGGAAAAAATCCTAGATATAATAGTGGGTACCAAAAAATGACCAACAGGTAATATCTCCTCCTCAAAAGAGAAGAGAGACAGTTTGATCCCCACAAGAGTTCAACTGAGAATCTTTTCCTAGGCCCAACTACAATTTTCCCTCAATCTTTTCTAACAATCAAAAAGGTGTCTGGGAAATGTATATCATCTCAGTACATCAGAGCAGCTTTGCTTCCAGAAGCCTATAGATGACCACAGAGACAGTTTACATTAAAAAAAAAAAAAAAAAAAAAAGCCTAGGAGCTGCTACATTTTGGCCTGAACCTATTTGCTTATTTATCAGAAGATGTAATTTGGGGGCACACACATCCATTTAACAATCACAACATCCCTCCCTTTATCTGTCCGCTTTACATCTTTCACTTTCCATTTCAAATTATTTATTTGCAGCTAATACTATGAGAACCCTCTAATCGTCTTCTTCCAGTTAAAAAATTTCCTCAGCATCTGGCCTTACTAATTTGCTAGACTTCTCTCTAGCCTCTGAACTTCAAAAAATCGTACAAAGTATTTATTGAATTCCTTCAGACGATCCTTTAAGAGCTGAACACCGATTAGTCTGAGCTCTTTGTTTCCGAAACCACTACATTTTAGACACATTCGACCGAACACTTTTTGAACAGATAAAAAGTGGTTTCTGATGTTAAGCAATAAAAACTATATGTAAAGTAAAATTCTTGTTGATTTGAAAAAGATTGGACCCATGGAAGAATTCAGGATGAGATTTAAGTACACAACTGGTAGTTAATTATTCCCCGTTTTTCTTTGTGATGTGTGTTTGTGGGGTTTTTTTGTTTTCATGAAAGGATTTAAGGCACAGCTTTATATGTTTAAGTGCATATTGCTCAATTTACTGGAAACTCCTGAATGTTTTATAAATTAGAAGGCAGCAGGACATCATAAAGGCTCTAACCCATATATGAAAAAATCTATTCACACTATTTCCTGAGAAAGGAAAAGGTGGCATCGATAACAAAGGCAAACAGTACTCACTGTGGCACAGGCTTTCCTTCATTTCCACAGGTAATACTATAGCAGCCTTCTTGTCTGTTTCCCTCTGCTGAGTGTAAATGCAGTTTAATAAGCATTTTGAGTGTCTACTACATGAATAGGAATTAAAAAATGAGTAAGTCATGTTCTCAGCCTTCCAGGGGCTTCTGGTCCAGGGAAATAGATGCAATAAAAGGAATTAAGTTGGGGATGACGACAAAGTTCTAAGAGGGAGAGTGGTGATGGCTGCACCACAGTCTGAATGTACTTGATGCCGCTAAACTGTGCACTTAAAAATGGTTGAGATGGTATATTTTACATTATCTATATTTTACCACACATGAAAAAGAAGGAACTGGAAACTCTGTCCTCTCCATCTTCCATCAGAAAAATAATGAATCAAAATCAATCAAGTGGCACCAGCACCATTCCTTGAGCGAGAGAGAAGAATAAGAAGCCGGTATGTGTGGTTTTCTGCCTGGGATGCGTCAGGCCCCGGCAGGTGGTAAAGACTCAAACGTGTCTCAGCACCACCTGGGCTGTGCATTGTTCCTGGAAGGCAAAGTCAGAGTCAGGCCGGGGGTAAGTGTTCTTTCTTGGAGATGTACGTGACCACGGTATCTCTGAGGAAGATTAATTAATGATTTTGAAAAGTGTGTTCCCCTTAGAGGTGACCCAGTAAAGGCAGCCATGGAGCTCCAGCTCTCAGAGACAGGCAGGGCCAGCGCCCAGTCATGAGACCAGTGCAGTCACACAGGCCCCATGCTGAGAAGCGCACCCGTGCTTGGGTTAGTGCTCTGTTGTCCCCATCTCAAAATTCTTAATAGTTTTTTTAAACAAGAGGTCCCACACCATCATTTTACACTAGGCCCAGAAAATTAGGTAGGTAGCCAGTCCTGCAGGGGTAGGGAGGATACAACCCCTTTCTCCCCCGAGCCTCTGTGGAGGGCAGGGAAGAACGGCAACGCTCAGGAGGATGCAGCCTGAGACATTTCGACACTTGTGAGAAACCAAAAGGAACCGGGAGAGAGAAATCTCCCACGGAAAGGAGTACAGCTGTCTCTCAGATCAAGAGACCCAAAAATGGGGTTGTGTGAGAATGTGCGTGCGCGCGTGCGTGTGTGTGCACAGTGGGGTGTGAACCCAGGCAGCGGTACCAGCAGCATCCTCAGGTCATAGCTTGCAATGCCTTCCCTGGGAGAGTCATTCTGAGTTAACTGGAACTTCAACCTCTTTAAAACCTTTCCGAGAATACATAACCCTTCAAAAAATATCTTTATACATTGACATTAAAGAAAGTCACATGGGTCTGTGGGAGGCTGATGGGACCTTCCTTCTGAGCCCCAGCTTGGAAAGGTGCTGGCACTGACCTTCCTACCCACCCACGCCCAGGCCTGCAGGAGGCGGCCAGGAAGTGCCAAACTTCATGACTCACCCATCCCGTAGTAAAGATTGCCCCATAGGAAGAAAGAAGGACACAAAGACTGCCAGTGTTGTGTTGGCAAATAGATTAAGTCATTATTATACAGTATAATTATTATCTCTTTTTGTATTGTTTAAATTTTTTATCATATATATGTAACTGGCTTATTAGGCCTATCAACTCATTGGAATGTAAACCTGATTTTTTTTGCCAGTAGCTATTCCTAGATGTCTTATATAAGTAATGCCTTCCTTAATATCATCTTGACACAGTTAGTTACATAAGTTTTCAGACACTCTGACTTACACAAACAGTATCCTTTTCATTTCTAAGACTCAGTCACATTTATTTTAAAAACTTCAATATTACACCTGATTCAAATCTCTTCTCTCCACTCCCACCCCCACCCCAAGTACAGGCCAGAGCCTTGACGTGACTGATCTCAAGTAGAGGGGTTGGTTGCACAATCAGACTTCTATGGGGTGGGTCTCAGGGAGCAAGTAAAGAACAAAAAGTACCCTCCTGATGGGCCAGCCCTACCTGACTTGCGGCAGTCCTGCCTGAGTTTGGCAGTAATTGCTGTTTTCACCCGTTGTGCACACACTCAGGGTAGCTGGTGCAGATGGATGGTGGCTCCAACGTGGCCCCTGGTAAAGAGCTCACTACCCCCAGCGGATCATCCCCAATTCCCTGGTGAAACAGACATCCCAAAAAGGAATGAAAATGATAGTCGCCCTTTGGGAAAGTTGCCCTTTTTATAAAAATGAGAATTCTTCCAGGATCTGGACGGCCTTGGGAAAAGCAAGCAACTCCTCCACAGAAACGTGAGTGGGGAGACGGCCTCTCTTCTTGCGCTGACTGTGTGGAGAGAGGGGGGTTGGTGGCAGAGCTGGTTTCTGAATTTGTTTCCATCTTCAGCCTGCAGGCAGGTAGCTGACCCACCTGAACCTTGCTCTGAACTTAGAAGGTAGGATTTAGCCATTATTCTGGGACAATCTGACAAGCTTGTTTGTTAACACACGTATTACCTGTATTAAAAATAAAATAACAACCATAATCATATGTGGCCCGTGAAATGATGGTAGAGGGATGCACAGAGAACACTTTCTTAACACAGAAGCCTACAAGGAAGGATCAAGGACAATTTGCTAAGTCATAATTGGAAAGTAGACACTTTCCTAGTGGAAACGTAGAGGTGGAGCAAGGTTTCTCCACCTTGGCATTACTGACACATGGGACAGATAATTCTTTGTGACGGGAAGCTGACCATGCATTCCTGGCCTCTACACACTCGGTGCCAGTAGCACCTCTCCCAAGTTATGACAAATAAAACTGTCTGCAGACGTTGCCAGCTGTCTCTTGGAGGGGGCAAATTTGCCCCTGATTGAAAACCACTGGGGTAGAGTCTTATAGGCAGAGGGAAAATCATAACCACAGGTGCCAGGTGTGAAATAGCATGCCACTGCTGAAAGCTACACATAGTTCCATATTACTGCGGTGTGAAGCACAACACAGGGAGCGGTGGGAGGTAGGAACGAGAAACACGGGAGCCTGATAATGGAGGGTCTGGTAGGGCAGATGTGACGCGATGTCCTCCTGGTGATGATGGTGGGTCTCAGAAAGACAATCACATAATCTGAATGAATTTCAGACAGATGGGAAGAGGACGTGGAAAGAGTAAGACTCAGGGCAGTTGGACCACTCAGGAGCTACGTCACAAGTCAAAACACAGTTGATGAAAAGCCCCTGAACTGGAGGAGTGGAAGGAGGGGAGGAACAGATTGAAATGTACGTAGGGAGTCTGGGTGGACGGTCCTGCAGCTGATGGAAAGAGAACACTGAAGGATGGGCTTTCAGGCTCCGTATTGTGGGGGCTTTCTTGTATGTTAATTTAAGAGCTCAGGCTATGGAAATCTATTTCATTTTGACAGTTTTCTGAATTTTCCAAGGTTGAAATGTTCTGAGAATTCAAACAACAAGGATGCTTATATTTTGTTCCTTACTACCTTAGGTAACTTGTTCAACACACAAAGCACCACAAACAACACAGCTATGTCTTGTCAATATAGAATCCCTCATTGCCATTGTGACATTACTCCAACATTGGCCAAACTACCCATGAAAAGTTATCATGGCTTTGATATTATGTCTGGAAAGCAATGAAAAAGAAAACACGAGAGGCCAAGGTGTTATAAGGAGAAGGAGGGAGCTCCTTGCAAAGAAAATGATACAAACGACATTTCCCCAGGTGGGCACTTTATCTGGGAAGAGAACATGGCTACAACTTTGCTTTGGTACATTACAAATTAACTCCACTGGAAACCTTTTTTCCAAAAAGGAAAATTATGGAGCAAACAGTATAGATACAAAAGTAAAGCAACCTTGTTGAAGAATTGATAAGCCAATATCATCGGCATTTTTTTTTGTTTTGTTTTTTATCTTCTAATATTTTCATTATTTCAAAATTTTGAGGGGGTACAAAGGTTTTTGTTACATGGCTACACTCTGTAATGCTAAAGTCAGGGCTTTCAGTGTGCCCGTCACCAGGACGGTGTCCACTGTACCCCAAGAGGTAAGTTTTTACCCCTCATCCTCCTCCCATCCTCCTCCCTTCTTATTAATAGTTTCCAACGTCCTTTGCGTCTTTATGTGCCCCTGTGCACTCATCATTTAGCTCCTGCTTATTAGTGAGAACTTGTGGTGTTTGTTTTCCCATGCCTGAGCATTTTTAATGTACTGTATGGGGTGAATCTTTTAAAAGGAGCTTTGTCTCCTAAATAAACTTTTCATGGTAAGCAACCCAGGAAGTTAAGCTCACCTCATTAGCCTCTTTTTCTGTGCTTCTCAGTGGCCCAGATCATTTAAACTGATAAGCAGCAGCTGAACTACACAAAAAGCTCCTGAAAAACAGCAGCCAGGAGAGGACAGGAAACAGGCAGAATTCTGCTCTACTGACATAAATCTCCAAATGCAAGTCCGAAGTCTGGCATGTGTGGCTACAACAGTGCCCCCAAATGACACAGAAATGCATTTGCCCCATTTCCTTAAGTATATGTTTCATGTGTTACCATCACAAGAACATTAAAAGGATTTCATTTCCTACTTGACATATTCATTTCCAGTGGCTTGCAGGTCGGAATGAAGATATGGAGACTCTCCAAACAGCACACAATGACGTGAGAGGAGGAAGGAAATGAAGAAGGTAGGGTGAGGAGTGGGGAGGGGTTAAGAGCAATTTGCATTTCTCTTTATGTTCCACTTTTGTTTAACAGGCTATAATCAATAACATCACTGATGTGGCTTCAGCTAAGTTGCAAGCAAGGCTGGTTTTAGCACTAGGAGAGCTGATTTCCAGGCTAAAATATTATGTATGGGGTAGGGTAAGGGTATCTACATTTCTTAGGTATCCCTTGGTTAATGGCATCTGTGTTTCATTCTTGGTTGCCCATTGCAAATTGCTTTACTTTTCTACATAACATAGTCCTAACTGGTAAAATGGAAAGAATGCAGCCAGCACCACTCTGTGAGTACAGGCTACTATTTGATGTCTAATTTGACCTCTTTAGAAACACCTTTTGTGTTTTGTGATATTGATGGTTTAAGGACCCACTTTAAGCAGCACTGCTCTAGAACCATGTTGCTTATCTGCAAACTGTCTGTTTCAAGTCCACTATTAGATAAGCACAGAGTACGGACTTTCGGTGTAAACATTTAAATATTTATGGTCATTTGACCTGGTGGCTGCTACATCCAAGCACATAAGCAGTGGACACTCTTCTCCTTCAATAGGAGTGGACCAGTGGGAATTTCAGGCCTTGTGTGGGGAGTTGGACGTGGCACAAGTTGCTACCAGTCATGGACAAGAGAAGCACTGATATAGTTTGGACATTTGCCCCCTCCAAATCTCATGTTGAAATTAGATCCACAATGTTGGAGGGGGGCCTAGTGGGAGGCGTTTGTCTCACAGGGGCAGATCCCTCATGAATGGCTTAGTGCCCTCCCTGTAGTAATGAGTGAGTTCTCACTTTAGGCAAGAGCTGGTTGTTTAAAAGAGCATAGACACCCCCTCCTCTCTCTGTTGCTCCCTCACTTACCATGTGACACACTTGCTCTCCCTGTGCCTTCCCCCATAAGTAAAGCATTCTGAGGCTCTCACCAGAAGCAGATGCTACCATCCTTCTTATACAGCCTACAGAACCATAAGCCAAATAGTCCTCTTTCCTTTATAAATTACCCAGCCTCAGGTATTTCCTTCATAGCAACACAAATGGACTAAGACAACTACTCAGTCAGGGATGGATTTTAAAAAAGAAAAGAAAAAGGAAACTAGTCCTTCGTCACAGTGTTTGAAAGCACTACTCTAGAGCAGGGGTCAGCAAACTTTTTCTATAAGGGACCAGATAGTAAACATCTTAAGCTCTGTAGGTCATAAGGCCTCTGTCACAACTACTCAACTTTGTCACTATAAAAATAGCAATGGACTATATATAAGCAAATGCGTGTCACTGAGTTTCAATAAAACCTTAATTGCCAAAACAGGTGGAGGGCCAGATTTAGCCATATCCTATACTAACTCCTATTTTCTTTTCTTTTCTCTGTGCTACATCCATGTTGACTACAACTTCTATTTTAGAGCACGGGTATTAGCCAAATACAATGCCACCAGAAGATTATGCTGAATCCACTTTACCCAATACAAACCCTTACTTTTGAGAACCCAAGAGAAGATGGAACGCACAGCCACCATCCCTTACTTTTGTCAGTGATTTTCCCTACTTGCAGTGGCCATAGCAGAAATTGAAACTGCTCTTCCCTTGTATTCCTATAATAGTGGGAAATCTCTTAGGACAAGGCCAAACACATCTGGGCACCTCTCAACTACCATCCTAGCAAAACAAAAGGAAATTTCCAATTCCATATCAGAGAAGGAAAAAGTGAAGTCCCCCTTCCTCTAGTTCATGGTTCTGCAAACTATGGCCCATGAGCTATATCCAGCCCACTGCCTATTGTTGTAAATAAAGTTTCATTGGAACAAAGCTATGCCCATTCATCCATACCTTGCCTATGGCTACTTCCAAGCTACAATGGCAGAGGTGAGTAGCTGCAACGGAGACTTTATGGCTTGCAAAGCCTAAAATATATCCTATTTGAGTCTTTACAGAAAAGTTTGCCACCTCTGCTATAGTTCCTCCTGCCGTGACTGGCAGCCCGTTGTTCCAGAAAGCTACCAGCAAATGAATAAGATGACAGGTTTCTATGTTACCATTAACAGGACTGTCACCAACTACTTCCTTTGGAAAATCTTCCTCTACTGAACAAACTGGCACAGACGGGGAGGCTTCTTGCTGAGTTTCTCCCAAGTTTCTTAGTGGCTTTCAAGTTCCTTTTAAGTAAGTTATTTTTCTATTAAAACTATCTAGACAGAGTTACTTATTCATGAGGCAGTTGATCAGCCATGTAAAGGCAGCAATAATCTGGTGCCTTTTTACATTAAATTCATACAAAGAATATTAAAAGCCTTGACAAGCAAAAAGGTTGCAGGGCAGACCATATCAACTTTGCGTCTAGACCTCTGGAACAGTCCCAAAGTGGGTGAAGAGATCAGGAAGAACAGTTGCTAAACAAATGGAGTCTCTTATTTCCCAGACAATATGGGACTGTTTTTGTCAAAGCTTCAAAGAATTGAAAGCATCATAAATACATGGAACAATCTTCAACAAACAAAATCTTCCGGCCTTTGAATTCATTGTAACACTCCTAACATGGCAGGAAAGTAAGCTGCGATGGTTTGGGTAAAAGCAGAAATCCACAAAAAAAGCTCTGTGTAACATGGTGTTAACAAAACACAGTTGTTTCACTTTGAGAGAGTTGGAAGGAAGCAAGTGCTGCATCATTTACCAAAACTTCTGCAGCGGAGCCTTATAAATGCTGCTACTGCCACCTTATGGTCATCTGCTGCTATTGCATGCCCCTTGTGGCAAGGCCTCATTTTCCCCAATCCACAGAATAATGTACATAGCAGAATCATGGCCCCCTAGAAAAACAGATTGTCAGGGGTCTGTAGAGATCTCTACAGTATACAGAGAGCGCAGACCAAGTCGTCTTTGAAGTGACTTCTAACACTTTATATACTGAGACCATAATTTCACCACACTGGAAAGACCAGGAACATTTCCAATTCGAATTCTTTTTTTTCTTTTTTTGTAGAAGTCAGTGTTAATGATGATAATTGTTTTTTAATTCAGAGTATTACAAGGGTACAAATGTTTAGGTTACGTATATTGCCCTTGCCCCACCAGTCAGAGCTTCAAGCCTGCCCATCCCCCAGACATTGCGCATCACACCCATTAGGTGTGAATGTACCCATCCTCCCAGCCCCCTCCCATCTGCCTGTTACCCGATGAATGTTACTACTATACGTGTCCAATCCGAAAGCTTGAGAACCCTCCATCAGCAAAGGAGATACAACTATGCTACTAAGCTCGTCCCATGTTCCAAAGACAGGCAGGCAAAGAACAAGTCAGTGGAGAAGACAAGAAGTGAGTCACCATACGGAACCACTTTTCCGGGACAAAGAGGAAAGCAAGCCCCACACAACTCTTGGGTTTTGGACCAAGTTTCTTTAGCCAGGCTGCCATGCTCCCCATGGGAGTATTTTAGGGGTCAAAGATTGGTGGGAAAGCTAGTTGTTCTGTTTTGTAACTCCTGCTACAGAAATTAGGGTAAGTAAATAAACAGAGGACGCACCAGAACATGCTGGGCAAAGCCCTCCTAGCACAGGAGTAGAGCCCATCTTATTCCTCCCAGAACAGGAGCTCTCTGCCCGCCCTGCCTTCAGGTTGGGTCACACACTGGACAGAGAACAGAGCAGGGCCCAGTTGAGAGGTTTTGAGGAGGGAGAGCAGGAAGCGAAGGCTTAAAGCATGACAGGGAGGGGGAGGCCCGGTGGGCAACACAGGAGGGCCTGCGGGGGAAGCAAGTTTAGCTGTATCTCCCTTGACAGAAATGTAGGCCCGGCCTCCCTGTGCTAAATCTTTTTGCTTTTGATTTGAAAAACATTTGGCTTCCTGAAAAGTAAAAACTATCAGAGGCCTTTACTTAATCCATCTTGCACATCCTCAGAGTTGACATCAACAAGCCACAAAGAGAGTTCCTACCAGTCCTGCCCGGGGCCGAGAAATGATGGCAGTGAGACATGGCTGGTGTGGGCCAGGATCCCCCTGGGAGGAAGCGGAATGATGTTCACAGGGATCCTCTGGGCTCTGTCAGGAAGAGAGAGAACCACATCCTTTAAGGAGAAAAGGCATTTGTCTCAAAGAAAAATGATTGTATTGGGGGGAAATGTCATACTTAATGAAGCCAACCATTGGTAAAGGAAGCAAGCTGATATCTCTTCAGAATCTTAGAAAAACAGTATTTGGGCTTAGAATATATTGTTATGATTTATAATTATAGCTATAATTTATTGATGGACACTGTTTTATTTAATCAGATGAGCATTTGTTACCCCTATTTTATCAGTGATGAAACTGAGGTTTAAAGGAGTTCAGTAACTTTTCCAAGGTCAAAAGGGAGTAGGTAGAAATAAACCCAGCTCTGTCTCCAGAGTCTATGCTCTGTCCACTCTTTCACCCAACTCCATGATTATACAGCTGGTTCATTCTCACAAAATAAAGTCTGCAAAATGAGCGCCTGGATTGCCACATCTGCATTTCTGAAAGAGGACCTGAAACACAGTTTTCCATGTTGGGATCACAGATTTGCAAAGTGTTCCTATGGACAACTCAATCCTGACCTCTAAATTTCCAGCTGAAACGGACCCAGGGCTTTGGAACTGGCTCTAGCAACAGCTCTTCTTGCAGCCAGAGCCACAGTAGCTATTCCAACTCTTGCTAAGCGCCTTAGTTCAGGCTGCTGTAGCAAAGTACCAGAGACTGGGTGGCTTTATAACAACAGAAACTTATTTCTTACAGTTCTAGAATCTGAAAGTCTGAGATCAGGGTGCCAGCATGATCAGGTTCTTGGAAAGGGCCTCTGCCAGGTTTCAGACTACTGGCTTCTCATTGTATTCTCACAATGGCAGAAAGAGGACAAAATTATTCTCTGGGGTATCTTTTATAATGGCACTAATCCTGCCCACCAGGCTCAACCCTCATAACCTAATTACCTCCCAAAGTCCCCACCTCCTAATACACTGGGGTTAGAATCTAAACATATGAATGTTAGGAAGACACAAACATTCAGTCTGCTGAACCAATGTCTCCACAGTGAGCAGAGAGGACCCCAAAGACAGCACAAAAACCCAGACAAACACTCATCACCCTGCACAGACCTTGAGTCTGCCCTCAAGCGCTGACACCCACATGCACTGTAGGGAGCAGAAAGTGGAGGGGCAAATCTTTGAAAAAAATTTTATTTTGGTAAGACATTTGAATCTTGAATTTGAATGAATACTTATCTGAAATACCACTTGAGCTACCCTAACTAAGACTACTTAAAAACAGAAGTACCAAGATACCAAGAACTGGCAAGTTCTAGATTTATTTTTTCATGCTACTGAATGGATTATGGGATGCAAGCCAAGGTCACTGATGGGAAATAAGGAATACTACCTGGTTTTGTTTCTTTTCTTTTGTACATTTAAGTTGTGATCTGTAAATGTTGTCCCATTTGTACCTGTGTATTTGTGTGTGTGCTTTATGTCCAATAGCCTCATTTCCTTTTTGACATGGTGAATCCTGACTTCAGCAAGGCATTTTTTTAAAGTCTCCCATCATATCTGTGTGGACAATATGGAGAACTGCAGGCTGGATGATAAAACACTTATGTGAACTCTCGTGCTGCCTATATTTTGTTGCTTTTTGGGCACCAAATTTTCAGGTAGACATTAACAAGTGGATTTCCTGTAAGACAATGACCAGAATAATGAAGCATCTGGTAATCCTATCTCAGGAGGGATGAATGCTTTCTCTTAGAAGAATGAAGACTGTGGGTAAAGGGGAGAAGGGACGATGATATATCTGTGATAAAGTGGAATAAGTGTCTCTTGGAGGCAACCAAAGTTCAAACCATGAATCGTTCTTTACTACAAAGTGCTTTGTGTCATCCACACGCACTTCCTATGCTCTACGTTGTAACTCCATCATTTTCCACAATACCTGCAGGTCAGGATGGGCAGTGCGGGGTGCTGGAAGGTAGAGAGCCAGAGTGTAGCAAACATGGAAACCCTGGAAGAAGAATCAGCAGCCCCAGGGAGGAGTTAATATTCACAAAGTCAGTCCACATTCTAGATATGGCACCTCTGGTGCAAGTTGGAATGGAAGGCAGCAGGGTTCTATCACAGAGAAGCAGAGGGAATGTGGCTTCAGAAAGTCATGCAGGGTGGAGATGGCAGGAGGGCCAAATCTGGAGCAGGCTGTATGCAGGGAAATCCTTCCAGGAACTGGTGGCAGTGGTTAGAAACAGGGCCATGCCTAGAAGGAACACAGCTGGAAAGCAATACCCAGCCTCCCTGGCCACAAGGGAAATTTCCCTTCAACATACCAAAGGAGCAAGACATGGAGAAAGCCAGGAAGAATGGCATGAGTCTGCCCCAGGGGGGATATAGAAACATGTCCCATTCCTAGACCTACTGGCCCATGGACTTGCCTGAAATTTCACTTTAGAATGATAATTCCTTTGACTTAAATGTAAATAGTCCTTAAGTGTTTCTTATCAAAATGCCTAGATCCTCAGGAAAATAATATATTAAACCATTTCAATGCATTAATAACTACATGAGGCTTAGTTCCAGCAGTGGCACTCATTTCCAGTAGTGGCAGCTAGCTGGGATCCATGCTGCGAGATTAGGAATCTTCTTTGTTTAGTTTAGATGACTTTGTTTGGGAAAGCCAAATGAGGGCATGAGGCACTGCCTGGGGCTGGAGAAACTTTGCAGAGCAGAGCAGAGAGGAGCCCAGACTGCAGGGTAGCCTGAGAGCCTGTGGTATTTGGAGGCAAGGACAGGTAGAGGATAAGGCCCAGGAAACAGGAGAAGGGCAACAGAAGCGGATGTGTGAGGGCCCCAAAGGCAAACCTCATCCACATCACAGTTCAACTGAGAACGAGGCCCAGCCGTTGCTGCTTTATTTCAATCTTTCTGACAGCAGCAAAGTGTACATGCATTCACTCAGTGAATTTCTCAATCATTTGAAAAATTACTCTTAACAGAATAGCTTAAAAAAAACACTTATTCATTCATAAAACACAAAGTCTCTATGATTAGATTGTTTTACATGAGGTCCTTAAAACTAAAAATTAAACATTGCCTTTTGCAAAACGCAAGGACCCAATCTCCCTGTATCTATTTTTCATACTCAGAACCTGGAAAATCAGGTAAGGGAATACATCCAGGAAGCCAAACTAAATGCTCCAAAGTCGGTGTATTAAACACAGACACTTGAATTATGTGTGAGCCATTCAAGTTCTCCTTATCTTAGAAACAAAAAATAAGAGGGAAGCCCACAAATACTAAAATCAGCTACACTGATATTTATAAGAAGTGACAGTTATCAGAAAAAAAACAGAGAAATACCATAAAACTAAATGGAAAGCCTAATGACCTGGGGTCATCTGCACAAATGGAAAGAGCTCTAGTTGTTTCAAAGTTCTTGAGGATGTTGGAATGTTAAAGTTCACAATTAAGGCTCCATTATTAAGAAAGGAATGAGATGAAATGATTTTAGGAATACTTACCTTCAATTAACCCTCACAACCTTTATTATCTGCCTCCTATGTTGGTGTCCTAGCAATTGAAATTATTTAATGCCTTAAGTGTATCCCTAGGCAGGTCAGAGTTAATAAGGTTAAATAATCACTGAACTCGAGTCTTGGAGTGATGAGAGTGAGAGGCAGGTGAGGTGCTATGCTGGGAAAACATGAGGAAAGGGTTAATGTGCCTGCCATGTAAGCTCAGATCAGAATGGGCCATGGGTATCTCTCAACAAAGAGAATTTGCTGTAGAAACAGCATAGTACAAAAAGACTCCAGAGGGAAAGGATTAGAGAATCACCAAACTGACCTATTGGCAATGGTCCTTCACTTCTGAAGCCGAGAAGTGGAGTGTCATCACAGAGGTCCCGAACAAATCAGGTAGTCAGGCCCACTGGGTAAAGGTCTTCTCATCCCAACTCACCTGCCAAGATCTGCCCCTGACTTAGCTATTCCCTAGAGAGGATGCTATGTGGTCTGAACATTTGCATCCCGCCAGAATTCATATGTTGAAATAAATGCTAACCCCAAGGCAATGGTATTAGGAGGTGGGAACTATTGGAAGATGATTATGCCATGAGGGCAGAGCCTTCATAAATGGGATTAATTCCTTTATAAAAGAGGCCCAAAGGAGCTCATTTGTCCCTCCCACCATGTGAGGACACAGTGAGGTGTCATCTATGAATCAGGAAACCTGCTGGCATCTTGGAGTCCTGAGCTTCAAAAATTGCAATAAACTTGTGGCTCACGCCTGTAATCCTAGCACTCTGAGAGGCCAAGGCAGGCAGATTGCTCAAGGTGAGGAGTTAGAAACCAGCCTGAGCAAGAGTGAGACCCCGTCTCTACTTAAAAAAATAGAAAGAAATTAATTGGTCAACTAAAAATATATAGAAAAAATTAGCCGGGCATGGTGGCGCATGCCTGTAGTCCCAGCTACTCGGGAGGCTGAGGCAGAAGGATTGCTTGAGCCCAGGAGTTTGAGGTTGCTGTG
>CAUYRT010060890.1:0-14446 GCA_963574885.1 Lepilemur ruficaudatus
TTCATGTCTTTTATTAACTCATACAATTACTTGTCTTCTGGTTTATTGAAGCAGTAAGTTAGACAACATTTGCCACAATAATGTCTATCAAAGTGGCTGGCCATAAAAACTCCAGCGCCACATTCATCTGAAGGACACTCCCGACGAAGACGACTAATTTTGCCATTCTCATCCACCTAGAAAGTACAAATCTGCTGTAAGATAATTTTTACAACATACTCTGAAGTCTAATGTAAGTGACTTGAAATATTTAAGCTTTTAACCACAAAATGCAGGTAGTTTTTACTGCTTATAAACCAAAGCACCCCAAATTCTCATTACTATTGCAAAATAAAAAGTTCAGAAGTATTAGGACTTTTATACATTGAAGGCCAGCTTTTCAAGCTGGTAAACGAAGCAAAGACCTGAACCCAGATCTAACTTAAACTCAGAATCCTAGTTTAGAATAAGCAAGCTAAAGGTGACTCTCATTATATAAGCTCCTTCAAATACCAAACAGGAAAACACCCAGAAACTTTGAAATTCTCATTTCTGAAACACCTCACTTAAATCAGAAGTATTGCATCTCTTCAATGATGAAAAAATAAATAAAATAAACCAAAAATAGGTAATACCAGATATTCAAGTCAAATTACTCTGTAAGAAAATGTTGAGAAGTTACACTAAGGATTAAGTTTCCAAATAAACCATAACTTTGCTGATATTCTACTTGTCACCTTAAAATGGCTCACCTTATAGTATTTCAGGACAGCCAGCTTAACCTTCTTTCTCTTATGCTTATTCTTCTTGGGAGTGGTGTAAGACTTCTTCTTCCTTTTCTTAGCACCACCACGAAGTCTCAACACGAGATGAAGAGTGGACTCCTGTTAATGGATCAGAGAATGAAAGAGGCTTTCATGCTGCATTAAAAATGGACAAACATGCATCTTCTAATACAACAGTAGTACACAATACCACCTATGACGGAGCCTTGACCCCTGCCTCAAAAGAAGTATCTGATTCTTGTAACTATTAGTTTATATGGAGATTAAAGAACACATTAAATTACACCATAGAATGCAACTTGCAAAATCCAGAACTTGAGAGCTTACAGCAGTGCTTCTTAAACATTAGTGTAGCAGTTACCTAGGAATCTGTTGCTAATCTCCCCACTGTTGTGTGTCATAATTTTCAAAACGAGACTTATTTTTTTAGCTATGCTTTCCTCTAAACAGACCTTTTGAATATTGTAGTCAGACAAAGTACGTCCATCTTCCAGTTGCTTGCCAGCAAAAATCAATCTTTGCTGATCAGGAGGAATTCCTAATTAAAAAAAAAAAAAAACAAAACAAAAAAAGTCGCAGCAGAACAAGCCTATGTGCTCCAAACTCAAAAGTAACCCTGAATCAAATAAATGGTACTAACAGCTGCCACTGAGGTCTTACTACAGGCTAGGCATGGTTCTAAATGTTTGCAGACTTTACTACATTTAATCTTAAAAAATACTTCATATATGTTAATATGTGAATCTTTATTTTACAGATGAGGAAACAGGTATAGAGAATTTAAAAGCTTGTCCACATTCACCTAAGTGAAATGTACTGCAGGGATCCGATCTAGGCACATTAGCATTTACTGTGTTATTCAAGTAGTATTTCACTTTGTCAATCTGACCTTTTTTTCTTTCCACCCCACCAACAGCAGATATGCCTTGGTAGGCTGGCAGCCCTACAGGTTAATGTTCCTAAACTACAAAATATTACTTGCCTTCCTTATCCTGGATCTTGGCCTTTACATTTTCTATTGTATCCGAGGGTTCGACCTATTAGTTTTAAAATACAAGCACATTAGTTACACAATACGGAAGTACAAGTAACTCAATTCAACAGTTACCACAGAACCGACTGGTGGTGGGGCTGAAGCCTATTCAGTCAAGCTGATCACCCACCCAACAGGCAACCTCCCAGCGGTGCTAACACGTCCCCTCTCCACCCTAAGGCGGGCGCAGCTGCTGGGCCACACGTGCTCGCGCCCGCCGGCCGGGAGCGACCTCTTCCCCACGGCAGCCCTGCTTCGGCTAGTTGGTGGAAAAGCAGCCCTTGCTCAGCAAACTACCCTCAATTCTGGGCCAGGCTTCAGAACTCAAATTCGGAATTACGTTCTAAGGCTTGGAAAACAGCGCCAGTCCGCAAATTCACCTCGGGACCTTATTCAGTCAGGCCTTGGCTTCCCCACACCACCTGGCCCGTACCTCGAGAGTGATAGTCTTTCCTGTAAGGGTTTTTACGAAAATCTGCATCTTGGTGACGGTTCCACCTGAGATTGAGGGACAGGAAGAGATGGATTAGACCTGGGGACACACGAGAAAGCGACGCACAAGTCGCTGGCTGCAGAGCGGCCCAAGAGCACACACTCACCGCAGATGGCGGATCCGAAAGGAAGAGCGCTGCGCCGGCTCACGGGGTTTCCCGGAGCCGCCGCCGAAGGTCCCAGCCTTAGGCGACCACACAAATGCCTGACTGTTGTCAGAGCGACTGTCTAACCCAGTGCCAGACTACGTTGTGTGACACTTCTTTGTAGCCTTGGCCTTATTTCTCACTTTAGCCTTCAGAATGCTCTCGGAATGGTAGGTTTAAACAACTTTAAAATGTTTTTTAAAAGTTTTTCCCCATACAGTCGACGTGGCTAAGAGGGTCTTTAAAAGGCGGTGGATTGAAACGCGCTCACTGGGGGAAGGGGAGGAAATGGAATTGTATTCTGGGAATTGTAGTTTTCCCTTGCTTTCTTCTAGCGAGGACTACTAGTCCCAAGATGCAGTTCCACACCCCCGGATTCCCTAGTTACTATCTCTAAGCACTGCTCGCAGGAAGGGATTCAGGTGAGGACGCGAGGAAGGATGCTGCAGAGCAGTGGTTTCGGGGAGGGTGGGAACGGCGGAAATGACTGGAAAGAAAGGTTAAGGGGCGTGAAAGGGGTGTGGGAAACGAGAGCGTCGCTTACCGATTTACGGAGCTGGTGAGGGGCGGAGGATCAGCGATCTACCGGACACTCCCGTGGAAGGGAATCCCAGTGGCCTACTCCAAGCAAACAAATAGGTGAAATCTTCAGAAGCGGGGATTCAGTCTTTTTTTGCCTGTAGCCCCTTCCCGCCTTCAAACTCCCCCACCCCCAAGTCTCTCCTAGCTTAAGGAAGTTTCTGGGTCTGGTGTGTTTCTCCTCAGTGTGAAACGGTTTAATATGTTGAAAATCTCAGGAGTTTTCAAATTTTAAAATGAAGCCATACGGAAAAGAAACCTGCGGAATGGTTATTTAGTAATAGAACTTCCAAGTTTGGACATTGGGAGTGTTGGCGAAGGTCCTGAGAGAAAGTTTTTAGAGTATATATAGGGTGCTCTCCTGGCAAAGCAGACCAATTGAAAGCAAGTTACACTCTTTCCCTGTCCTTTTCTCTATGCCACAAACCAAAGTCCTTTCTAATGTACCCTCTTAATGTCTTTACGTACCTCTCCAGCCTCTGCGTTCCCAGCCCCAAATTCAGACGCTAATTTTCTCGCGGAGGAATTCAGAATCTAACATCCTTACCTATCTCCAGTCTTTCCCCCTTTCTAACCCACTTTCACTATTGCCTCCAAAATACTCATTCTAAAATGTAAAAATGATTGTGTCATTATTCTACTTAAAATACTTCACCTTCAGGATAAAATACAAATTCCTTAGAATGACATTCAGTCTCTGCCATCCTTACAGCCTAATCTGCTAAACGCAGTACTCACTTTACATTTTAATAACATTGAGCTAATTGAAGTTCCTGACTTATGCCCGCTCGTGCTTTGGCACTTCTGGAAAATCCATTCGTTCCCTCTTCCTGAAACATTTCGTCATCCCATAGTCCGCCAACTAGTCTTTACTGTTACAACAAAACTTCTTAAAGAGTTGTTTGTACTTACAGTCTTCAATCTTTACATTCCAGTGACTAAACCCGCTCTTGTGAGGTTTTTGTCCCCACTGTTCAGATGGAATAGCTCTTGTAACGGTTACTAATGACCTCCATGTTGCTAAATTCAATAGTCATTCCATCTTATTTGTTCTGTGAGCAGCATTTGACACAGCTGATCATTCCTTCCCTCTTTGAAACACTTCACCTCACCTCCAGGATACCTATTTCACTCTACCAGCCCGGATGCTCTTTTCCAGGCTCTTTTGCTGCGTCCTCTTGATATGCCAGACTTCTAAAACTTGGAGTGCCCCCAAGGCCCAATCTCTGCTTTGCTTACATTCCCCCCAACCACATTTTGTCTAAATTTAAAATAGCACTCTCCCACCTTCCTTACTCTTTCCTCCATACCCTGTTTTATTTTTCTCCATACAATGTACCCCCATTTGCCATATTATATTTTTTACTGGTGTGTTGTCTGCCTATCTGTACTTGAATGTAATCTTTGTAAAGTTAGGGACTTTGTTTTATTTTTTTGAGACTGGGTCTCACTCTGTTGTCCAGGGTGGAGTGCAGTGGCATCATCATAGCTCACTGCGACTCAAACTCCTGGGCTCAAGCCATTCTCCCATCTCACTCTCCTGAGTAACTGGAACTACAGGCGCTTGCCACCATGCCCAGCTAATTTTTTCTATGTTTTTGTAAAGATGGGGTCTTGCTCTTGCTCAGGCTGGTCTTGAACTCCTGGCCTCAAGTGATCCTCCTGTCTCAGCCTCCCAAAGTGCTACGATTACGGGCGTGAGCCACTGCATCCAGGCAGGGACTTTGTTTTGTTCAATGCTGTATCTCCCCTGTCTAGAATAGTGGCAGGCACACAGTCAGTGGCCCGTAAATATTTATTGAATAAATGTACCACAACTTAAGCATTGCCCTAGATATTTTTTCACTAGATGTTTTCCCTAATGTTTCCCTGACCTTTTCCACAAGCTAGTGAGGTGGATTTCTAGGCTTCTGCAGCCCATTGTGCCCACCTCTGGTACACTGTCTTCTCTGCTCTGTAGCTATGGCTCATTTACAAAACCTGATAGACTTGACTGTAACCCTTGTGACTTGTTTTCAACATGTCCCTAAGTGTCTAATATGAATTAATGAGTGAATGGTAATCTTAATTGGTTTATGTAACTCAGTGGCATTTTATAGATGCCAAGGAACAATCACTTTAGCTGTGTTCTTGTTTGAAGTTACCACAAGGCGAATGTCTTCTGAGTAGACCAGATTGTTGTTCAGTGATTATTGATTATTCAGCAAATACTTGTTTTGAGTACCCAGGGGAGGGATAATGGGGAATGAGAACATCTTGGTTCCTGATCTTGTCAAACTTACAACCTAACAGGGGAGACAGAAAATATAAACAGGGAGTCTATGATACAGTGTGATTGAATGGTAATACCATGATAGGGAAAGTACATGGTACTATGGGAAAACATAGCAATGGCACCTGATCAAGTCTAAGGGAATCTAGGGAAGCTTTCCTGAAGCTGTATAGGCTGAGATCTGGAGAATGAGAAAAAGCCAAGTGAATGAGAGTGGCAGTATGTATGTGTTTTAGGGTGGAGGTGAGTGGTGACTGTGGGAGGAGGATCTGTGGGGGAGGAGGGAGAGAATTATGCAGGACCCTAAGATAAGAGAGCAAGTTCACAAGAGTGGGGATGGGGGCTATGGAGAGAACGCAGACATGAAGAGGGTAGAGAGAGAAAAAGAGTCATTGGTTCCTTTTTTTTTTTTTTTTTTTGAGACAGACTCTCACTCTGTTGCCTGGGCTAGAGCGAGTGCCGTGGCCTCAGCCCAGCTCACTGCAACCTCAAACTCCTGGGCTCAAACAATCCTTCTGCCTCAGCCTCCCAAGTAGCTGGGACTACAGGCATGCGCCGCCGTGCCCGGCTAATTTTTTCTATATATTTTTAGTTGGCCAATTAATTTCTTTCTATTTTTAGTAGAGACAGGGTTTCACTCTTGCACAGGCTGGTTTGGAACTCCTGACCTTGAACGATCCACCCGCCTTGGCCTCCCAGAGTGCTCAGATTACAGGCGTGAACCACCGCACCCGGCCTGAGTCATTGGTTCCTAAAGGCCTTTCATAGGCCAAGTAAAGGGACTTGGATTTTATCCTATAGGTGTTAGGAAGCCACCGGTGTTCAGAAGTGACCACCCACTCCCCAATGATTATACTCATTCCTTCCTCCTTTGACTTTTATCGTTTACTATTTGAAATTACATTATTTATAGTCCATCTCTTCCACTAGATTGTAAACCCACAGAGTCAGGGACTTTATCTTATTTATTGCTGAATTCCTAGTTGTGAAACACTGCATAGTGCTTAGTAGACATTCAATAAATACTGGTTGAATGAATAAACAAATTGATTTCTTGAACTCCTGACCTTGAGCTATCCACCCGCCTCAGCCTACCAGAGTGCTAGGAATTACAGGCGTGAGCCACCGCGCCCGGCTAAACAAATTGATTTCTCATTTAGGAAAACTGTCAATCCATTTATGGGTTATTACCTTGTTCGACCTACTTTATGTTCTTTATAAATTGACTTTTATGTTATCCAGTTCAACATGAAGATAAATTTGGTCTTTTAAACTTCAAAATTATTTTGGTGTTTCCTCTTCCATATATGGCCTATAGGCAGTATCTGTGGGATATATATGTTATTTCAGATAACCAGGTATTAATTTTGTTGCCAAACTATAGTAAATTTGATTTAGACATTTATCGTAATGAAATGTCCAACATTGGGGAAATAGTTAAACTATGGCATAACAGACCATGAAATACTATGCAATCTTTTAGAAGTGATGTCTTTGAAACTACTTAACAACATGGTAAAATTTAGTATTAAGTGAAAAAAATTAGGATATATAACTGAATATAGAGGCTGATCCCAATTTTCACAATTATAAAGACGGGAAGGAAATATTCCAAAATATTAAATAGTGATTATTTTGGGGTAGTGGGATTCTGGATGATTTTTGGTTTTTTCCATTAATTTTCTTTGGTTTATAGTTTCAAAATTTTATGATTATATACTTCTGTAACTGGGAGAAAAGTTAAAACATTTTGCCTTGCCATTCATTTTTAAGCAAGCCAAGGGTTCTCTTTGCTGTTAACATGAATAGATCTTAGGAACCAACTTCTGTATCCTGTATCCAACTTGGTTGGATAATGGTGCAGTGTAATGCAGCTGCTTGAAAACTATACTCCGAGAGGTACTATTTGACATCATTGATGGATGGATTTTAGCAAAAGTCCTGACCTCTTATTTTGTGGTTATCACTTTCATAATAAAGATGAGAATTTTAATAAAGGTTATTATAAAAATAATTATTTATAGCTATTGTGTGCTAGATGACTGTGACTGGGCCAGGTAGGCACTGGCGTAGAGAAGTATTTGACCTTGTTTGTATCATCAAAAGGCTTACAAACTAGTCATCCCACATGAAACAAATAAAATACTAAATCTTTTATTGGAAACTGTTGAGTTAAACATAAGAAACCATCATGTGATATATATGAGAGGATTTGTGGTTGGTTAGGAAGACAAAAGCTTTTAATTGACTGTTGTTTGGTATGTCTATCCCACAGGTGCTATAGCACATGCAGTAGAATACCATAGACCTTTTAATTCATAGGTTGAAATATTTGGCCAGGCGCAGTGGCTCACACCTGTAATCCTAGCACTCTGGGAGGCCGAGGTGGGAGGATTGTTTGAGCTCAGGAGTTTGAGACCAGCCTGAGCAAGAGCGAGACCCCATCTCTACTATAAACAGAAAGAAATTAGCCAAACAACTAAAAATAGAAAAAATTAGCCAGGCACAGTGACATGTGCCTGTAGTCCCAGCTACCCAGGAGGCTGAGGCAGGAGGATCACTTGAGCCCAGGAAACTGAGGTTGCTGTGAACTAGGCTGATGCCACGGCACTCTAGCCCAGGCAATAGAGTGAGACTCTATCTCAAAAATAAATAAATAAATAAAATAAAATGAAATAAAATTAAAACATAGGTTGAAATATTTATCTCAGAGGCAGATCCATGGGAAATTTTTTTCTGAAACAAATATACGTTTTTTAGATCAATATTTGACTTAATTTTTTTAAGCCTTTGGATTAATTGATGGTCTTTTTTTCTTTCAGGCTTATCAAAGTTTTGGCTTTGTTGCAAAAGCAGGTCAAGATTTAACTTTTCTCTGGTGAACAAGTGTGCAGATTGTGACATATGTCAGTCCAAGAAATAAATAAACATGCAGTTCTCCCTCCCATCACTAGTAGAAGTGACAAGGAATTTTTGGAAAGTATGCAAAGATACATTATTACAGAAACTGAAAGAGTGGGCTGTAATGAGGAAGGACCTGCTGATGAATATTACATCATATACCGATACGTTTTTGATAAGGTATCATAATGCTTTTAAGACAATGAAGTTTTCAAGAGAGTGGAAATGATCTATCTTACCAACTAATATTCCTGCCTTAGTAACACCACTGCTTGGTTGACCACATTGCACTTGTCAGTTGTGCGAAGTTCATCCAATTTGTCAGAAAGAGATGAATGGGGAAATGCAGTGCTGCCTTTATATTACCTGTTATTGAGTGTTTCAGTTATTTTAGCTTAGGAACAGGCCATTAGTAGGCCGGGCACGGTGGTTCACGCCTGTAATCCTAGCACTCTGGGAGGCCGAGGCGGGCGGATCATTTGCGCTCAGGAGTTCAAGACCAGCCTGAGCACGAGTGAGACCCCGTCTCTACCAAAAATAGAAAGAAATTAATTGGCCAACTAAAAATATATAGAAAAAATTAGCCGGGCATGGTGGTGCATGCCTATAGTCCCAGCTACTCGGGAGGCTGAGGCAGAAGGATCACTTGAGCCCAGGAGTTTGAGGTTGCTGTGAGCTAGGCTGATGCCACAGCACTCCAGCCCCGGGAAGAGTGAGAGTCTGTCTAAAAAAAAAAAAAAAAAAAAAGAACAGACCATTAGTTTTTGACCAAGAACCTGGCTGTGCCCTCTGATAATAATTTTAACCCTTCCATCTGAAGGTATCGTCTGATTTGTTAGGAACTAGGCTGCAAGCAGGAACCCAGTAGTTCCTTGTTGTTTTGGACTGTTTTGTGATGCTATCATTATAATCTTGGTTTAGGCTGGGCGTGGTAGCTTATACTTGTCATCTCAGCACTCTGGGAGGCCAAGGCAAGAGGATCACTTGAAGCCAGCCTGGGCAACATAGCAAGACCCTGTCTCTACAAAAAATTTTTTTTAAAAATTAGCCAGGCATGGTGGTGTGCACCTGTAGTCCCAGGTACTCAGGAGGCTGAAGCAGGGGAAGATTGTTAGAGCTTAGGAGTTCAAGACTGCAGTGAGGTATGATGAAGGGTTTACACTGTCTGTAAAAATATTTTTTAAAAAAATCTTGGTTTAGATTTGATCTAGCATGTTAAGTTGAGACCCTTTGTAGATTAGAGGTCTTAGGCATGGTGAGCAAGGGGTTTGACTGGAGTTAACATTGAAAATATGGAGATGAGCTTAGAAAATGCTATGACTTTACATATTTGATTTTGCTCCTTAGGGTTTTAGAAATACCCATTTTCCTTATAAACAGTTGCAATTTGCCTGTAAATCCTAAATTTTTTACCTAGCTTTTTTTTACACCCCTCCCCACCCCACCTTTGGAAGATACCATGACAGCAAAATAAGTAAATTCAGCATCCTTTCCTCCTTTCCTGGAGGTAGTACTTACCTTAAGATTTCAGTAAACTATTGGTTTCTTTTTTTTAGACAGAGTCTCACTCTCTTACCTGGGCTAGAGTGCCGTGGTGTCAGCCTAGCTCACAGCAACCTCAAACTCCAGGGCTCAACTGATCTTCTGCCTCAGCTGCCTCCCGAATAGCTGGGACTGCAGGCATGTGCCACCATGCCCGGCTAATTTTTTCTATATATTTTTAGTTGGCCAATTAATTTCTTTCTATTTTTAGTAGAGATGGGGTCTCGCTCTTGGTCAGGTTGGTTTCAAATTCCTGACCTTGAGCGGTCCACCCGCCTCAGCTTCCCAGAGTGCTAGGGTTACAGGCGTGAGCCACTGCGCCCGGCCAACTATTGGTTTCTTACGTAAAACATCCACAGGCAAAAGAGGAACTCAAGTCTTTTGTTTAACTTTTAAACATTACATGCCATAAGTCTCATTTCTACTCTAAATAAGGACCTAGTGCCTCATTCAAAGGGAAAATGAGCACAAAATGATATGCACCAGTAGAATTAAGAAAATTGATACATATTCATAAGTATATAAAATAGAGAAACAAGAATCTTTTTCCTTTTAAGTTATCCAGAAAGTTTATCTTTTAGAATCGATACATTAGCATGTTAGCTTCATTTTAAGTGTTGTTACAATCAATGATATTGTTCTTGGTGTTTTAGTTATTAAGGAATGTATTAGATGAATGTTTAAATAATGGTGGTATCTTGAATAGATTTCATAAATACCAAGAGTCATGCTGAGACTGTGTGAAATCAGCAAAGGAAAGTTATCATAATTGTGACATGCATAATCTTTGTATGCCCCAGTGCTAACACTTGTCAGAATTTTTCTGTTTTTTCTTTTTTTTCTCACCAGCAGTTCCAGGAAAGAATTTTTCTTACATGAAGAGCTGTCTGCTTTAAATTAGTATATAGTGAAGTCATTTTGGAGGTGGCATTGGTAAATTTAATTCTTAGAGAAAACACATGGGATTAAATTAAAAAAATATCTATTAATACACCTATAGTCCATGCTCCTTTTCTCCTCACCCTTCAAGATTTCCATCTGGACTATTTGCACACTTTGCAGTTGTAAATTGTAGATTTGCACTTTGTTAAGAATCCTATTCTTCAGGATTGAGAGGGGATCTGAAATGGAAATCATTTGGTACTTAGAGAAAATTTTCTTCTAGCTTTTCAATAACAGATAATCTGCCTCTTTCAATTTCACATTATTTTAGCACATTTGATTGTTAATGAACTATTAATGACTGTCTTTTCTGATCTTCCTACTCTCTTGAAAGGATGTAGTTGGGCAGAAAATAAAAGTGTCAACTTGCAACTCTGGGTTCTTGGAACCAAAGAACAAATAGCAAATTGTGTTTAAAATCAAACATAGATGGTTTGACCTGGAGAATCATGTTTGAATCAAAACAAGGAGAGACTGAGACTCATACCAAGATTTGGGGGTAAATTGTAGAGCAAGCCAAGAACCTAGTAAGCAGAGAAGAACAAAGCTAGGAAGAGTGAACCTTTATAGAAATGGGTGACATATGAAGACAACAGGACTCTGGAAAGTGGCTGGCCTTTTGTATCCCTGTGGCATGTTGTACAAATAGTTCAGATCCATATTTAGGAGCTTAGGTGGAATGAATACCACTCCTTTTCTTTCTCAGACTCCTGTACCAGGTAATTATAGCTATGGTTTTCTTGGGTTTAATGGCAGCCTTATTATAGGGATCTCAAACTCGAATGACTGCAGAGGCCAGGCAAGTGGTATAAAAGAGTTAAGTGGGCTGGCTATAAGAGAATAAGGAATGGTGGGGGATTTTGGAAAACCAACGTAATCTAAAGCTTCTGCTGTTCAATAGCTTCTGCTATTGAACCCTTATTAAGGAATAGGGGTTCCATGTTGCTAGATTTTTCAGAGTTTTAAGAGAAGCTGAAAATACCTTTGGTGGATGAAATTTCCTAAGTTTTAAAGTATTTTGTGGGTCAAGCAAAATTGCCAGCTGTTTTATGCTGGTTTGTAGCATGCCGGTTTGTATCCTTTAATGCATTTTCTGTGCATTGTTAAAGGTTCCTATGAATGCTCTTTTGAAATCTGTTTCTTCTAGCAAATAGACATGAGATCTGATCATGGTATCACTGTAAGTCTATTATCTACCCATTCATGTATCTGAGTTATCTTGAATTGTTGGAGCACATCACAGGGGTGCGTAAAGTGGAGGATGGCCTGGAGCAGCAGGGTGCTTAATTTAGAAGGCCACAGATTCATGACCTCTATTTTATTAAAGGTTCCTGAGATGGATAGGTAGTATGATCAAAAAGACAATGTTATCTCCCACTCAAATATCCTCTCCTGTTACTTGCCACTGATCAAGAATCTCCTTATATCGTTTCATGATAAACCAGGTGTCTTCCTGGATAACTTTTTCTAGATATTGTCTAGGTAAAGTAAACCAGTGGAGGATACCAGAGGCTAGAGAGATATAGCAAGAATATAAAGCAGCTTTTAGAGAACATTATGGATTGATCCTATTTCAACTTTTTAAAAAATGTAATGATTTATTTTTGCATGGGTAATGCATACACAAGATTAACAAAAAATAAATGAATAAATAAACCAATAAAGGAGTGTATGATGGAAAGTCAGGCCCTTCTCCTCTCAGACCCTAATAACCCCTTCTCTGCAGGCACTGATTGTTTTTGTTTTCTTCTGTTATCCTTCCAGAAATAGTCTGTGCTTAAACACCATTGGAAACCACGAATATATAGTGATGAGGTTTTCTTTTTTAATGGTTGCACTTGACATCTTGGGAATAGAAATGCAGTTAGGAATTGAGAGTATTGATCAGCCAGTAGGAGCTGTTAGGTTAGAAAAATAAGGAAGTATAGGGAGTCTAGGATTTTAAGGTTTAAATGAAATCAGAGACTAGATTAGGAGGGAGTAAGAGCAGATATATAATTATATTTAAAAGATCCAGAATTGGGAAAATTAGAACTAGTGTTAGTTTTAATGGATATGATGTATGTGTTTATACCAAGTAGAACAAGAATACAGTCTTTGTCTCATATTTAAGCTTACAGTATCTACTGTAATGATCCACAAAGAGTACATATTTGCTGAATACTGTCTTTAGTGTCCAGGTATGTTTGAGCTTGCTGTAAAATTTTTAGATTTCTAATTGCTAATCATGTTTCATTTTAAAAATAATCTATAATGCTGTTTGTAAGGCTTTTGTTGCACAGTCTTTTAGAAAAAAAAATTCAGTACCATAGGCAGAAAAATCATATTTCAGGTAATAGAGTATGTCACTGCATACAAATCCATTCTTACTTCAATCAAAAAAGAATATGATGCCTTTATTGAGACATTAAAGAAAGACCAAAGAGCTGCATTTTATCTTCATGGAAAGCTTAAAGTTTTGGCAGCAGAACCTACAGCTTTGGTATATCACAAGAAAAGAATAATCCAACTTGAAGCAAAGTAAGTATATTAGTGAGTAGCCCAAAAGGTGATAATTGTTGCTTGATTATAATACCAGCCAGTGTAACTCTAGCCAGTGGCTCTTAATCTTTTTCAATTTCAATTTTATTTTAAAGCCATGTTTTTATGTTACCCTCTCCTACTAACTTGAAATTAGTGTAATTGTTACTTATTTCAGATAAAAAATATTAATTCTGTTTGAGAATTTTATAATACCTCAATACAGTGGTTCCCAACCTTTTTGACAACAGGAACTGGTTTCATGGAAGACAATTTTTCCACGGAAGGGGGCAGGAAGATGGTTTTTGGATAATTCGAGCACATTACATTTATTGTGCACTTTATTTTTATTATTACATTGTAATACATAACAAAATAATTATACAACTCACCATATGCAGAATCTCTAATCCAAGTACACACCAAGCCCAACCCTGCTTAGCTTCTGAGATCAGGCACACATTCGGAGTGGCAAGGCTGTAGACCATAATGCAGAATCTAATGTTGCTGCTGATCTGACAGGAGGTGGAGTTTATGTGGTGATGCGAGCCATGGGGAGCAGCTCTAAATACAGATGAAGCTTTGCTTGCTGACTCACCACCCGCTGCTCACCTCCTGCTGTGCGGCCCTGTACCTAACAGGTCACAGACCCATTGGGGATTGCAGTTTTAGTACAATTGGAGGTACATCGTAGTATCATGAAATGAGGGAGGTAGGTAATTGCTCCTGGTAATTTCTTGCATGGAAGATTTGACAGTACGATTTCATGATTACTGTCTAAATTAGAGCACCTGAATCCTGTGATGCACAAAGGTAAGTAACCTCCTGGGACTGGATAAAATGCTCACTCTTGTAGAGTAGTCTTACATTTTCAGTGTACATTGGATAAATGATAAATTACTTTTACAGATAATTTTAAATCAACTTAGAAAACTATGCAAGATTTGACTCTATAGGCCGGGTACAGTGGCTCACGTCTGTAATCCTAGCACTCTGGGAGGCCGAGGGGGATGGATCACTCAAGGTCAGGAGTTCGAGATCAGCCTGAGCAAGAGTGAGACCTCGTCTCTACTAAAAATAGAAAAATTATCTGGACAACTAAAAATGTATAGATAGGCTGGGCGCGGTGGCTCACGCCTGTAATCCTAGCACTCTGGGAGGCCGAGGCGGGTGGATAGCTCAAGGTCAGGAGTTCAAGACCAGCCTGAGCAAGAGCGAGACCCCGTCTCTACTATAAAATAGAAAGAAATTAATT
>CAUYRT010060891.1:0-117139 GCA_963574885.1 Lepilemur ruficaudatus
ACACATGTGCACACACACATACACACACACAGAGTCAAATTGGAAAGATTCAGATAAATTTGCCTGATGGATCAAAATAGTAAATTCAATCTTCAAACATCTTCATACATAATGCACATATATGAAGACATTTTGTATAACTAGGATCTTTTCAAAGAGTTTTCACTGAGAATGTATGGATTGCACTGCAATAGGCCTCGTTATTTTCCTGTGACTACATCATATCTGCTAACTTTGTGAATATATGTGTAAGTGGTGGTTGGTATGTTTGCCTGTATGTGTCTCAAACTTAAGCAAATGTTCTTTTAAATTTTCCTTTTTTTAGTGAACACCGTGTGCATTTCTTCGATTAGCCAGGTTGACTTTCTCTGCTGTCAGAAATTACTGACCCAGAGCAAACATACAACCATTGACAGTCCTGTGAAATTCATAACTTATCTTCTTTTCCTGTCACTTTGACAAGTTCTATTTATCTTTTCTTTCTACTTTACTCCCCACTCCCCTTCATTTTCTGTCAGTGAACTGATAGGTATTTTTTCCTAGCTCTGTATGATATAGGATATTGGAAGTGGTTATATTATTAGTTCGATCAGTAACAGTCCTTCCCTCCACCCCCATCATGTGGTATGTCCTGTTTAAATATATAGGACTTTGGGAGTGGTTTAACTTATTTTTTTTTTCTTTTGAAATGTATTCCTTTACGTATATGCTTTTTCAAAGGCTTAAATGATTTTTTGCATAAACTTGCTGAATTTTTCAACTTTAGCTACTCTGAGTCAGTTGTCCCAATTTAATTTGCAGACTTGGTTGGCAAAACAAAACTGAAGAGAAAAAGGAGATTGATTGGCTTTATGGTATCCATTAGGAAATAAAACATGGACATAAATATGGAGCTTTAATGTGGAACTTTAATGACAAATAACCAAAATTAACTCAATACACCACTTTGTCCACAATCTCTATTTCCTGCCATGCCAAGTAGTGGATATTCCCTAGTTTGGTCCTTCATTTATTCTCATTTAATTCTTCTTCACAAAGAAAAGGGATAACCAGAAATCATAAAGGAGAGATAAGATAGTAGCTGTGATACCTATAAAATTGTGTTGTCTTCTAAATCTTTATTGAAGAATCCTTATGTCTGTGTACTCAATTTGATGATTTAAATGCTAAAGATTTCTTCAAAGTTTTCATAACCAAAGGCTTATTTGTATTTTCACTGTTGAAACTAATAGTTTGAAAAAAAATTCTAAAAAAGTATTAAGTAATACTTCATCTTGTTCTTTTATTAAAACAGAATTAATGAGCAGTCTTAGTTTCTGATTAGCATGCTCTTACCAAGATTATTATGGTGAACTGAGATATTTAAAGTCCAGGAAAAACAACAGATCAAATTGTCCCTTGAAACTTAAAAATAGAATGACAGATTTCCATTTGTTAATTTTTGTCTGGTAGACAAAAATCCCTAGGACAGGAAGTATTTTCTGTAGTATCAGAGTGTTGTTTCTAATGATTGAAAACATTAATCTCCTTTCAGACTCTTAGACTGTTACATTATAATGGGATTTGTCTTAGAGTTAGACATGGATAGATTTCCCTTAAGACAATTAAGCACCATGTAAATGATGCAATAGCTTTAAAAACTGAGATAATTTTTGTTTAGTTATTTTTATTGATTTATTTAATTATCATAATATGTATGCATATAACTCTGCTGGAGAGCAATTATCTTTCTATAAAATTATAGTTGAGATTGAGAATATTCTCCCTTCTTTTCCTTTCCTGTCATCAGAGGAGAGGTTAATCACTTAAGTATTTCTTCCCCTTGGGTTCATGGGGAAGTAGAAAAGTTTAGGGCATAGGCTGAGTTGTTGGAGGGGGTAAAGCTTTGTGTCCTCATTACCAGAGGGTTAGTGTAATACTCTAAATTTCAGTTTTCTTCTGTGTGAAATAGATAATAATATATTCCTCAGTGAGCTGTCACAGGATTCAATATGTATAAATTCCATAGGAGAGTGATTGGCAAATGGTTGGTACCTAATAAAACCTAGCAATATTTCTTATTATGAAATTAAAGAAATTATTGATAATTTATTAATAGTATATTCTATTCTTGTGTGATAACAGGGAAAACCACAGTGTATTTAAAGATTGGTTGGAGAATTATTTGAGAAGTTTAACTATGTTGGTTTGGAATTATTATACTTACCTCTAGGCTGGAAGTGCGTCCTGCAGATCTTGTGCAAAGGAATTATTGATAAAAAGAGACCACGTGAGAAGACACTTAGAAACTTGAAGTTGCTCGGCTTCTCTAAGATGTGACCTCCCCTAGTAAACCAATGGACTCAAATATTAATAATTGGTTATTTATTGGGTCAGTTATTAGGGTTGATATGAGTGTGACATTTTAATAATGCACTGGTTAGGATACCTCCCAAAGTCAAACTTCATGTGCTCTTCTAGATCTTAAAATGTTTGACTCTTCTGTGTGCTCTTCTAGTTTAGCAGTATGATAAGGTGTTGGATTTTCATTTTCTATGGCTTAAAAATATGCCTCCACCAATACTATTGTCTTGTAAGGAAAAGTAAGTTTTCTTGTGGTAGGGTTACTATATACTGATTTGTTTTTTTATTTCACAAACATTTTTTAAGTGCTGATATGCTCTAGTTACATATCTAATATACTCAAAGATATTGATTTTATAGCTCTTGCCCTTGAAAGAATCAAATTTCAGTCAGAAAAGAAGGCAAAAGAGAGAAGAGAGAGAGGAACAGAGAGAGGTCTATATGTGCATGTGGGGTTAGAACATATATTCAAGGGTAATGTGATAAACCTCTAATAGAGCAGTGTATCATGTTCTGTGGGAACACAGAGGAGAAAATATCCTACCTTGGAAAGGTCATCGAATAATTTACTCATGAGGAAATACTTGAATTAGATTATGAAGAAGAGTATTTGAGGTACACAAGGAAGGGATTTCAGTAAAGAAAAAATAGGGACAAATGTAGAACATAGCCTGTCACATTCTAGATATGATAAGTATTTCGAAATGGATAGAGAGGGCTGTGTGTGTGTGTATGTGTGTGTGCACATGTTGTAAGAGAGGATTGTGTGTTTCAGGTGCTATGACTGCTAGATATTGAGACAGGTACCTTTCTTGAATGACTTAAGTTTATCCTGTAGGTGATGAAGAATGGTGCAACAATTTTAAGCAAAGGGTATATGTTAGGATTTACATAATAGAAAATGACTCTTTCATCAGTATGAAAGATGTTAGAAGAGGGAAAGACTGGTAACAGTCAATAGGCCTCATCAAAAGTGGATGGTGGATGGGGTTCAGACCAAGGCAATCTCACTGGGGATAGAGAAAAGGAACTTAATTATTGGGTTAGCTGGAGTGAGAGGGGCTGAGCCCGGTGGGGACACCTGAGTTTCGTTTTGCACAGTCTCTCAGATATGGGATACAAGAAGTTTGTGGTTTTAATTTTCTTGTTTTATACATATATTTTATACATATATGCTATATATGTATGTTGTACATATGCATTTAAAAACTATCCCCTGGCTATCCTATTTATTGAATGAAAGAGTTTGGTATAAATATTTTGTGAATAGTAGAGAAACAATGGTCCCTTATGGCAGGCAGAATAATGGCCCCCCAAAGATGTTCACATACTATCCTCAGAACCTCTGAATATATCACATTACACAGTGAAAGGGAATTCAGGTAGCAGATGGAATTAAAGTTGTTAATTAGCTGGCTATAAAATAGGGAGATTATCCTGAATAAGCTCAGAGGGGAATGGTAGTGTCTCACTGTAATCACAGGTGATCCTTAAATGTGGAAGAGAAAAGCAAAAGAGTCGATGTCAGAGTGATGAGATGTGAGAAAGACAGCCAGCCACTGCTGCTTCTAAAGATGGAAGAGGGTCATGAGTAAGAAATGAAGACAGTCTTTAGAAGGTGGAAAGGCAAGGAAATGGATTCTCCCCTAGAAGCCCCCAAAAGTAATGCAGCCCAGACAATGCCTTGACTTTAGTCCAGTGAGACTCAGTTTGGGCTTTTGATTTACAGAACTATAAAATAAATTTGTTTTAAACTACTAAGATTGTGGTAATTGTTATAGCCACAGAAAGAAATTAATTCAGCCATGGAAAATGAATGAGCCTTAGCACTATAACTTTTTCCCTGCCATCTTGTGCTCAATTATGTATGTGAAAATTGCAAGTAATACCTTAATATTAAATCATCATCCTTAACCTTCCCAAGGAAGGCTTACCATTCCATTTTAGTATTTGGCTCAAAGAAAAAACAGTCTCAGAAAGAAAAAAGAAGCAGCACACAATGAAACAAAGGTACAGATGCAAGAATTAGCTATGAGGAGTCTGTTTTGAAAATTGTACTTAAGTCATGTGCATTTTAATTGCTGAAATGATAGTAGAATTCAATAGGGTGCAAAATCTTGGCTTCTGAATTGTTTGCTTCTTGGCTACTGATGATGTAGTAGGTGGATGGATCTTAAAGAGGAAATAGCAATATTTGGGTACTTCTTACCTGAGCCTTTAATAATTTATTTGCAATAATTCTATCTAATGCATATAGAGATTATGATGTAAATATGTCATACATTTGTGACTTATTTCTCCCACAATGCTTACCTGACACCAGGCACTCAAGATAGCCTCAGCGAATAGAACTATATTTAGTAAGCGTTTTGTTTAGGTCATCTAAACAATGGTCTAGTCTTTATAGCTGGATATAATGTTCAGTGGCTTTGAGTGCTGAGAAATGTTCTTAAGTGAGTAAATAATTCTTTGTGCATTTTAATCTGTTTTTGTGATTATTTTGCCTGTCAGTGATATTGAGATATGTAAAATTATTGTTTTTAGTTTTGGGTATTTTCTGAGCTTCATCATGCTCATGAACACAGTGAGGACTCGGGAAGTCTTATTGAATAGGATCCTTTAAAGAGGTGTTGTAATAGCTGAGAAGAAGAAATATGGAGCCATAATACCCGGTTAAACTTGGTTCTGCCACTTCCTAAGCATGTAATTCTGGCTGAGTTCATCATCCTTTCTATACATCAGTTTTTTAGTGCAAAATGGGGATAATAACAGTGCCTATTTCATAAAGATTAGAAAAGATTAAATGAGTTAATACATTTAAGGTATCAGAACAGTGACTGGCCCATAATAGGTGCTAAATAAATGTTAACTATAATTATTTATTTAAACATGTGATTGAAATAGGTGAAATATATATTTTAAATTATTATGAAACATAGCATAATTCTACCCTACATATCCATATTCCTACAATATACACACATACACTCTTTCACATCTGACATCCATTTTATAGGTATGAAAATGGAGGCAAAATGACATGATAAAATACCTATTAATAAATCTGTGTCTTCAACTGCCTTCTGGTCCCATGCATGAGAATAATAAAGTGTTCCCTCCTAATCTGCTTAGGTGAAAAGATTTGGTAGAGAGGTGTGGTTACCTCAGAGTGTTCTACTCAGATCATCAAAACACAGAGAACCCCATGCCTATTTTGTTTATTTTTTCAGTTGACCAGGGTATGTTAAGATACAAAAAAGAATAGAGGTTACAATTAAATTACTTTAGACAAAACTTCATATTAGCCTTTGAATGAATATCTCTGCATTTAAATCATAAGAGAGTACTTTCAGTATGTTCCGGTGAAGAATACCCAAAGGAGATAATGCAACAACAAAAAATGACTTGAATTTTGATAGTTGGAATAGTCAGGGCTATTAAAGAAATTTAATCTGCATCTTCAGTGAATTTTACATAATTCTGTTTTTTAATGAGCTTTAATGATGTTCACGGATCTGTTCCTTGTTTGTCGGATTCTTCATTTTGCTCTATATGAGACAGAGAAAAGGAAACATTGGAATATGTTTTCACATGACAAAGTAAAAGAAGAGCTCCTTAGCATATGTTTTTCTACCACTGTTAACATCCTGGATTCACCACAAAATTATAATACATGTCTATTTGAAAAACATATATAGAAGTTAGTAATATGTCCAAATCACACTTTCAAGTGCCTTATAGATATTAAATTATTAAATCCTCATAAAAATTCTATGAGATAAGTATTTTAATCATTCCCATTATATAGAAGAGAAACTGAGGCACCAAGAGGCTAAATACCTTGCCCAAGGTGGCATAGTTCCTAAGTACTAGAGTCAGATTTGAACCCAAGTAACCTTATACTCTACCTCTTTAACTATAAGAGATGGTGTTTCTTCTCTATACAAAAAATTCAGTGGTAACTATTTCCATTATTCTATTTTACTTTACATTACCCAGTTAGAATTCTATATATGCTGCAAGTTTAGAATGCTTTTGAATTACTAATATTGTTGATTAGATTAGATGCAAAAGAAATAATTTCTTGTACACATTTTATAATAAAATAATACAACATTGATTCATAAATGATAGAGGAGTACAGTAACTTTTATAACTTTTAAATAAAAATCCAGTTATTAAAATATTCTTGCTGGGTGATAAAATTTGAGGTTTTTAATATGCTCCTATTAGATTTAAAGATAATACTTTAATGATATATCAATAATTGTGACAAGGATAAATTTGGTCTGCCAGTTGATAATGTTAACCCAAGGATTTTCAAACAATGTTTAATATTTAAAATTTCTTATTTATCACAGAAATGTTATTTATGACAATTGCAATATTAGACAAAATTTAGATTTAGCTTCTGTATCTGAGCCACGAAGGTATTTGTATTATATAAAAGAGAAAAAAATCTCTGAGTGGAAATTGTACATACATGACTTTTGTAAAAAAGACTTATCAAAGAAGGGTAACCGGGCTAAAATGGAAGACAGTTTAACTTTCTAAAAGTCAGAGTGGCCTTTTAGAAATCCTATAACATAATTGTTAACAAATGCTCTCGGGGTTAGACTATTCACATTGTGTTTGTATCCTAGCTCTGTGACTTTTGCCAAGTTACTTAACTTTTCTGCTTCCAAATTGATGAAGTAAGCAAAGTAACAGTGTCTACTTTATAGAATCATTGTGAGGGGTAAATGGTTTAATATGCAAAGCATTTAGAACGTTGACTGCAACATACTATATGCTCAATAAAAGTTAGGTTTTGTTGTGATGGGGGTGGTGAAGATGAGGAGGAAGAGAAGGGGGTTTTACTGAATTGTCATGTAAATGTCTTAAATAGCAGATAAGGCATGGCAACATTATGTAAGTAAAATGTTACCCCAAGTGTTGGTGCTATAAACTGTTCTCTCATAGAGAATATATAAATAAAATGTGTAATTTCCTGTGAATAGCAAAGATTTTCAGTAAAGTCATTGTATTAGTTTGCTCGAGCTAGGATACTAAAATTCCACAGACCAGATGTGTTAAATGACAACATAAATTTATTTCTCACAGTTCAGGAGGCTCTTAATCTAAGATCAAGGTGTTGGCAGATTAGGTTTCCTCTGAGGACCCTCTTCCTGGATTACAGATATCCACTTTCTTGCTGTGATCTCACATGATCATTCTCTGAGCATATGCTATGGTTTGGATATTTGTCCTGTCCAAAACTCCTGTTGAAATGTAATTCCCATTGTAATGGTATTAAGAGGTGGAGCTTTTAGATCATGAGGGTTCCATCCTCAAAAATGGATTAATACTGTTAATCATGGAAGCAGGTTAGTTATCATGGGAATTGACTCCTGAAAAAAGGATAAGTTTGCCCCACCCCCATTCCCTCTCTGTCTCTGGCTCATAGGCTCACTTGCCATGTGATGACTTTTGCCATGGAATGACCCTCCTCAGATGCAAGCACAACGCTTTTGGACTTCCCAACCTCCAGAACCGTGGGAAATAAATTTAGTTGATTTATAAATTACCCAGTGTGTGGAATTTTGTTAGAGCAGAAGAAAATAGACTAAGAAGATATCCCTGGTATCTCTCTCTGTTCTCAAATTTCCTCTTCTTATAAGGACAACATTCAGATTGGATTAGAGCCCACTGTAATAGTCTCATTTTAACTTAATTATCTATCTAATGGTCTTATTTCCAAATACAGCAACATTCTGATGTACTAGGGGTTAGGGCTTCAACATACGAATTTGAGGAGAGAACACAATTCATAATTTGTAATGGTCATTTTTCAGGCACATGAATTAAGACCTGTGACTAAATGTGTGGACTAACTTTAAAATATCATCTCTTTCCAACATTTTAATCAAGACTTTGATGGTTATCTGTTTTTTAGGACTACTGTTGTGATATGAACTTTATCTCCTAAGGAAATGAATTGATTATGTTAACAGAAAACCAATAGATCTTTGAAGGCAAATGAACTTTATTTTCTAGCAGAAATTTGCAGACTGGGGAGATGCAACTTTTGTTGTCAAATGAAAGTGCACTCTAAGGTGGGGGTTGGAGAGTTAGAAATTATAAGGGCAAAATCTGCAGGGCAGAGAAGGGAAGTCAGGCTCTTAATTGGATGACCTTTAACTCCCAAATCACCAGTCTCTCCTACTTGACTAGTTCCTGGTGGTTGCCGGTTGGTAGCAGGTGGTCAGTTGGGGAATTTCCAGCTGCAGTCTATCTTGGCATCAATGACAGGAACTGGTTTGGCTTGATCATAGAAAGGGAGGTCCAGTGACATTTTTGCAACATCTTTCTGAGAATACAGAATATGTGAACACTCACTTACCTAGCCATGGCTTCCTTTATAACTGTGGGAGAAAGTTATAAAATCTCCCTCTACAGATCCTTAAGGAACCAAGGAGTCATTGAAGGCCAAGCATTTTATGGAAAAATAAGTACTCAAGTTTATATTTCCCTCATTTTTGAGGCATTTGGAGAAGAGAAATGTTTAGGATCAATGATGTTATCCACTAAAGTTATATAATTAACAATTGATTATTGGACACCATTTATACAAAAAATAAAATGTCATTCCCCATGTTATTTTCAGTCAGTAAAATTGCTTCTTAGTACCTGATGCTATTGTATTAATATTTTGTACCATTGACATGCACACATACACACACAAAAACACACACACACACATTCAAGACTTCTCTATTATTTATTACCCTGGTCAAAACAAATAATAACATTTTCTGATTACATCATTGATTGCTATGCAGGACTAATAAAGCTGTTATTGTGAAAATAATTTTATTTTAGTTAGCTGAAAAAATCAAGAAAGGATATATACTCCTTTGTTTAGTATAGTAATTGGCAAAATTGAATTATAAAATTTATTATTTTTCATTGAAGAACAAACCAAAAATGAATTAGCCATGGGATATCAGAAGATAATGTCCATTTGTACAGGGGAAGCAGAAGATTTAATAGCTATAATTGCAAATATAAGCCAGGAAATATTAATTTGGTAATCTAAAATTTAACTTACTATATAACTTAAAGAAATCTTGAGATATTAAGTGGGAACACACTGTTAACAATGATGTGGTTGGCTTATTTGTTAGAATCTCCCAATAAGTGTTTTTTCTGCCACTAGGAAGAATGTGTGTCATTTAAAAAATTATATTAGAAAGCATATTGAAAAGTAAGATATTTTTAGTATTTGAGAAATGGAGGAAAACAATATTTAATATTCTGTTTTAAAATTAAGGTTCTCTTTCATCCTCCTTGCCTTTTCAATAGTACTTTCTATTATTGGTATTACATTGTCTTACTTATTTCTTTTCAAGCTCCATCATTAACTAATGGCTCTTTCTCCTAGCATTCTCATGAAAAGATTGATATTCAGTCTTTTTTTTTTTTTTTTTTTTTTTTGGCTTTTTTCACCTTCTTTTTGAATTAACGCAATTTCACCATATCTCTATGGGGCTGCTCTGCACTAGGGACTGACTCAACCTTGTGTGCTCTTATCTTCCTTTTTATCCTCCTCCCCAACTTCAGCAACCACTGGGTGCCCTTTGATACCCTAGGGCACCAGGAGCAAACTATGAATGTGACTGCTCCAAGCATTACAAAGCCATCTAGTTCTCCCTTCTTATCCTTTCTGTTTTTTCAAACTTACCCAAGTCCCATTCTCATAACAAGTAGAAGTTCATACATGGAAAAGCCACATGTGAGTTTATTTTTTTTAATTTTTTAATTATTATGAATATATAATAGTTGTATATATTTATAGGGTACATGTGATGTTTGATACGGGCATACAATGTGTATTAACTAAATCAGGGTAATTGAGGTATCCATAATCTCAGGCATTTAACATTTCTTTGTGTTAGGAACATTCCAATACCACTCTTTTAGTTTTTTTAAAGTATACCCTTATTGTTGATTATAATCACTTTATTGTGCCATCAAATATTGTTCATTCTATCTTACTATCTATTTTCACACCCATTAACAATATCCACTTTATATCCCCTCCCCACTACAATTTCCAGCCTCTAGTAACCACTATTCTACACTCGGTCTCCATGAGATCAATTGTATTAATATTTAGCTCCAACATATGAATGACAACATGTGAGATTTTTCTTTCTGTGCTTGGCTTATTTCACTTAACATAATGTTCTCCAGTTCCATCCTTGTTGTTGCAAATGGCAGGATTTCATTCATTTTATGGCTATATAATATTCCATTGTGTATATGTACCACAATTGCTTTATCCATTCATCCATTGATGGATACTTAGATTGATTCTGAATCTTGGCTATTGTGAACAGTGCTACAATAAACATGGGAGTGTAGATATCTTTTTGATATAATGATTTCCTTTGTTTTGGATATATGCCTAGTGCAGTGGGATTCCTGTCTCATATGGTAGTTCTATTTTTAGAAGAACCATCATACTATTCTCACTAATAGTTGCATTAATTTACATTCCCAACAATAGTCTATGGGGTTCCTCTTTCTCCACATTTTCACCAGTATTTGTTATTGCCTGTCTTTTTGATAAAAGCTATTTTAAAGTGAGATGATATCTCACTGTGGTTTTGATTTGCATTTCTCTGATGATTAATGATGTTGAGTGTTTTTTCATATACCTGTTGCCCATTTGTATGTCTTCTATTGACAATGTCTATTGAGATCTTTTGCCCATTTTTTTTATCAGATTATTTGATTTTTTTTCATATTGAGTTCTTAGAGCGCCTTATATATTCTGGTTATTAATCCCTTGCCAGATCGATAGTTTGCAAACATTTTCTCCCATTCTGTGGGTTGTCCCTTCACTTTATTTTTTTCTTTGCTGTGTAGCTTTTTAGTTTGATGAGATGCCATTTGTCCAATTTTGCTTTGGTTGCCTATGCTTTGGGGGTATTATTCAAGAAGTCCTTGCCCAGATCAATGTCCTGTAGCAATTCCCCAGTGTTTTTTGTTGTTGTTGTTGTTGTTGTTGTTGTTGTTGCTTTTTTTTTTTTTTTTTTTTTTAGTGGTTTCATAGTTTCAGTTCTGAGATTAAGGTCTTTAATACGTTTTGATTTTATTTTTGTATATGGTGAGAGATAAGGATCTGGTTTCATTCTGCATATGGATATCCAATTTTCCCTGTATCATTTATTGTAGAAACTATCCTTTCCCCACTGTATGTTCTTGCTGTATGTTCTTGGCACCTTTGTTGCAGATAAGTTCACTATATAAGTGTGGATTTATTTCTGGGTTCTCTATTCTGTTCCAATTAGTCTATGTGTCTATTTTGGTTGCTACAACTCTGTAGAATAATTTGAAGTCCAGTAATATGATTCCTCCAGTTTTGTTCTTTTTGCTCAGGATGGCTTTGGCTACTTTGTTCTTTTGTAGTTCCATATAAATTTTAGGATTATTTTTCTATTTCTGTGAAGAATGTCATTGATATTTTGATGGGATTACATTGATTCTGTAAACTGCTTTGGGTAGTATGGGCACGTTAACAACACTGATTCTTCCAACCCACAAGCATGGCATATCATTCCTTTTTTTGTGTCTTCTTCAGTATCTTTCACAAATGTTTTATAGTTTTCATTGTAGAGATCTTTCATTTCTTTGGTTAAGTTTATTTCTAGGTATTTTGTTTCATTTGTAGCTATTGTAGATGGGATTACTTTCTTGATTTCTTTTTGGGATTGTTTGTTGTTACCATATAGAAATGCTACTGATTTTTATATGTTTTTGTATCTTGTGACTACACTGAATTTATCAGTTATAATAGTTTTTTAGTGGATTCCTTAGGTTTCTTTGGATATAAGATCATATCATCTGCAAACAAGGATAATTTGACTTCTTCTTTTTCAATTTGGATGTGGTTTATTTCTTTTTCTTGTCTGATTGCTCTAGCTAGAATTCCTAATACTATGTTGAATAATAGTGGTGAAAGTGAGCATCCTTGTCTTATTCTAGATCTTAAAGGGAAGGCTTTCAGTTTTTCGCGTTCAGGATGATACTAGCTATGGGTCTGTCATATCACATATATGGCTTTTATAGTGTTGAGGTATGTTCCTGCTATACCCAGTTTTGGGGGAGTTTTCATGATTAAGGGATATTGAATTTTATTAAATGCTTTGTTAGGATGAATTGAAATGATCATGCTTATTTTGTCCTTCATTCTGTTGATATGATGTATCACATCGATTGATTTGCATATGTTGAAACATCCTTGCATCACTGGGGTAAATCCCACTTGATCATGATGAGTAATCTTTTTAATCTGTCATTGAATTTGGTTTGCCATAATAGTGTTTTGTTGAGAATTTTTGTATCTGTGTTCATCACACATATTGGCCTATAGTTTTTTTATTTTTGTTGTTTCTTTGTCTGGTTTTGGTATCAGGGTGATACAGGCCTTGTACAATGAGTTTCAGAATAATCCTTCCTCTCTGATTTTTTTGAATAGTTTAAGTCAGATTGATAATAATTCTTCTCTGAATGCTTAGTAGAATTTAGCAATGAAGCCATCGTTCCTGCACTTTTCTTCAATGGGAGACTTTTAATTACTGCTTCTATCTTATTACTTGTTATTGGCTTGTTCTGTTTTTGGATTTCTACCTGGTTCAATCTTGGTAGGTTGTATGTGTTTAGGAATTTATCCATTTCTCCTAGGATTTTTAATTTATTGGCATATAGTTGCTCATACTAGTCTCTAATGAGCCTTTGAATTTCTGCAGTATCAGTTGTAATGTCTCCTTTTTCATCTCTGATTTTATTCATTTGGGTCTTTTCTTTTTTTTTTAGTCTGGCTAAAGGTTTGTCAATATTGTTTACCTTTTCAAAAAATAATTTTTCATTTTATTAATCTTTTGTGTTCTTTTTGGATTTCAATTTGATTTATTTCTGCTCTAATCTTTATTATTTCTCTTCTAATTTGGGGTTTGGTTTACTCTTGTTTTTCTAGTTCTTTTTTTTAAAACAACTTTATTGAAGTATAATTTACATACCATGCAATTAATCCATTTTAAGTGTACAATTAAATGATTATTAGTAAATTTACCAAGTTGTACAACTATTCACACAAATCAGTTTTAGAACATTTCCTTCCCCCTATTGAGTCCCCTCATTCCCATCCCCAACTACATTTCAAGCATGCTAGTTCTTTAAGATGTATTGTTAGGTTTTTTATTTGAAGCTTTTCTACTTTTTTGATGTAGGCACTTATTGCTATAAAGTTTCCTCTTAATACTGCTTCTTCTGTATCCCATAGGTTTTGATATGTTGTGTTTTCATTTTCTTTTATGTTGAGAATTTTTAAAATTTCCTTCTTAATCTCTTTATCGACCCACAAGTCATTCAGAAGCATATTGTTTAATTTCCCTGTGTTTGTGTAATTTCCAACGTTTTTCCTGTTATTGATTTCTAGTTTTATTCCATTGTTATCAGAGAAAATACTTGACATGATTTCAATTCTTTTGAATTTTTAAAGACTTGTTGTGTGGCCTAACATATGGTATATCCTTGATAATGATCTGTGAGCTGAAGAGAAGAACATGTATTCTGCAGCTATTGGATGAAAAATTCTGTAAATATCTATTAGGTCCATTTGGTCTGTACTGCAGATTAAATCCAATGTTTCTTTGTTGATTATATGTCTGGATGATCTATCCAAAGCTTAAAGGTGGGTGTTGAGGTCTCCAACAATTACTGCATTAGAGTGTCTCTTTAGCTCTGATAGTATGTACTTTACTTATCTGGGTGCTTCAGTGTTGGGTGCATGTATGTTTAGAATTGTTATATTCTCTTGCTGAAGTGACCCCTTTATTGTTAAATAGACCTTCTTTGTCTCTTTTTACAGTTTTTTTTCTTGAAATCTATTTTATGTAATAGAAGTATAGCTACTCCTGCTGTTTTTTGGTTTCCATTTGCATGGAATATCTTTTCCCATCCCTTTGTTTTTAGTCTATGTGTGTCTCCATAGGTGAAGTGTGTTTCTTGTAGACAACATACGGTAGGTTTTATGTTTTGTCCATTTGGTAACTGTGTTTTTGATTGGAGAGTTTAATCCATTTGCATTCAGTGTTATCACTGATAGGTAAGAACTTACTACTGCCATGTTGTTATTTGATTTCTGATTGGTTTGTGTTTTTCTCTTTTTTTCTTCCTGTCCTACTTTAAAAGTGATTTTCTCTGATTGTGTGTTTTAATTTCTTGCTTTTATTTATTTACTTTTTATCTGTTGTAGGTTCTTTTTTATTTGATGTTACTATGAGGCTTGCAAAAAACATAACCAATTATTTTAAACATATGACAACTTAACTTTGCTTATAAACAAATAAACAAGCACAAAGAAATTTCTAGGTGGATTTAGATGTAACTAAGTTGGCATTCTTTACCCAAAATTCAACCTGTATTGTACAGGTTCCTTGAAACTACCCTGTGTCCTTTTGAATTCAAACATTTTTTTCATGATTTTTATTCAAACTGGAATGTAGCTTTTTCCATCTCTTTCTTTTATGAAAACCTGAACATCATTTGGTAGTCACCTCAAGTATACCATATATCATTCCCTGGTACTGTCCAACTAAATGAGATTCAGTACATTTTTATGATGATTATTTTTTACCCTTCCTTGTAATATAGTCTAACGTACACCATACACTTGTATAAATTGGGCAGAAACTTCTTCATGGGAGAGAAGAATATTCAGGAAGACACATAGACATTCATCCACAGTCATTTATTCAGTATGGAAAATTAAGAAATGGAATAGCTGATATTGCCATTAAATGCATGAAAACTGAGATGAGAAGATGTGCTTTTACAGAGATTTAAAAGATAACCATGTTTAAGATACAGAAAAGGAGATCATCAGTGAGAGTGAGAAGTACACATATCACATATCTAAATTCATTATTGCTACATAGGTAAATACAATCTATTTATAATATATCCAAAATATGCAGCTGGAAAACGGAAATATTGAGACGTTATAACAAAGAATTTTTTAAATTATTGCAAATTATTGTATCCAGTTGCTTTTTGGAAGATAGGAGTCTCTGGAATATAAACTCATGAGATAAGCAAGAGGTCCTAGTGTATATTATAGACTGCTGGTATTCTAGAATTTTTTTTTTAATTTCAAAATATTAAGGTGGTACAAATATTTTAGGTTACATGGATTGCTTTTGTAATGCTTGAGTCCCGGCTATAGGTGTTCCCATTACCCAAATAATGTTCACTGTACCCATTAGGTAGGTTTTTGCCCTTCCCCATCTCCCCTTCCTCCAGTTGATTTATACTAAGTTTTACTTCCCTCTGTGCACATTTGTGCTCATTGGTTAGTTCCAATTTAATAGTGAGTACATGTGGTGTTTGTTTTTCCATTATTGAGATACTTCACTTAGGAGAATGGTCTCCAGTTCCATCCAAATTGTTGCAAAAGGTATTCATTCATCTTTTTTTATGGCCAAATAAGACTCCATGATATACATATAACACATTTTATTAATCCATTCTTGAATTGATGAGCACTTGGGTTGATTCTACATCTTGGCAGTTGTGAATTATGCTGCAATAAACATTTGAGCGCAGGTGTCTTTTTGATGAGAAGTCTTTCCCTTTGGGTAGATCACCAGTAGCAGAATTGATGGATCAAATGGTAGGTCTACTTTTAGTACTTTGAGGAATCTGCATATTGTTTCCCATAGAGGTTGTACTAATTTGCACTCTCACTAACAGTGTTCCTTTCTCTCTGAATCCACACCAACACCTGTCATTTCTAGATTTTTTAATAAAAGCCATTCTAACTGGGGTAAGGTGATATCTCATTTTGATTTTAATTTGCATTTCCCTGATGATTAGTGACATTGAACATTTTTTCATAAGTTTATTGGCCACTTGTCTTTCTTCTTTTGACAAACTTCTGTTCATGTCTTTTGTCCACTTTTTGGGGGTTGTTTTTTTTTCTTGCTAGTTTGCTTGAGTTCTTTGTAAATTCTGGATATTAGCTCTTTATCAGATGTGTAGCTTACAAATATTTTCTCCCATTCGGTAGGTTGTCTGTTTGCTCTGTTGATTGTTTTCTTAGCTGTACAGAAGCTTTTTAGTATTTGAATCAAGGTGCTATAATGCTACAATTGACAAAAATTGGTAGTCTGTTCACATTTTGCAGAAGGACCAATTTACCAGATTGTTTTCCTGTGTCCCAGCAGACGTTTTATCATTTTCTTATACTTTTTGATACTCCCTACTCCCTGTCTGCTAGCAAAAGTAGTTTTTAAAATAAATATTGATGGAAAAAGTTGAGATGACTAGTAACACTTATCATAGTCATGTGTTTTACATGATTACACATTATTCTCCTTTGTTAAATGTTGATTTTAAATTCATTTATGTTTTTGCTGTTATTATGTGTACAATTTTTAAGATGGATGGAATGATATCAGTATGTGAGTTTGAGGTATTTTTTTAAACTTAGGTTAGAGATTTACTAGTAAAAGATATTTGAAATGATGATAATATTCAAGAAGTGAGGCAATATATTGCATGAAAAAAATGAGGATTTCCTAGAGAAAATGTTACCAAAAATTTTCCTCAGAGTGACTATGAGAGTTCTAAAAAATCCTCTATTATCTGATCTTGATTCAAAGTGGTTTAGGACTCTCACTCCTAATTCCAGTTTTAAAGTTTGAGAAACCTTTAAAAGGTGGTTGAGAATTTGTTGGTATGAATGTTATCTTTTGCTATTATAGCTTTTCCTGGGTTATACTGGTTCCATAACTTTTAATTTGTTCAAGGCACAGAGATTTGGTGGCTGATATTTTTCTTAGCTGCATAATATTGCAAGGAGGAAAAGTACAAGGATCTCTGTGTATTAGATTTCTTTCTAACCAACAAGCTCAAGAGTTACCATGTACCCAGAGCCTAATAATAATCAGGTTAAACTCAAAGAAGACAGTGGCCACAGGGGACATTAAACCCACTATCTCTTTAAATGTACTTTGGTTGTTGAAGTATCATGGAACTTTTATATGAGGGAAATGCTAAGAATATTTATTTAGGAACCTGAATTGTGTAAGTTTGTTTTATGGAAGGCTTTATTAGGAACTAGAAGAGCAAAGGGAGCTTGGGAGTAGCCTTTTTTGGAAAACTCTCCGTGTTATGCCCTTAATATAATTAACAGAATAGGTGTAGAAGTCAACTTGATCATTAGGATAATGCATTCAAATGTGCCCTAAGATACACAAAACACCATTCTGTCTAGTGAATGATAGATAAACTAATGATTAGCCATGTTGCTTTTCTCTCATTTCTCACTGCAATTTCATGGTGAGGTTAAATGCTTTGAAGAAGTTTCCCCTCCAAAAGAAAAATTAAACAGGCTTATAAAGTGTAGATTATCATAAGATATAAGAGTATTTTCTTATTTTTAATGACTAAGATTTTTTTTTTATTATCTCCCACTTAGAGGCTTATGTTTTCAAACCCAGGATTATCAATTGGTGTGATGATCCTGGCAGAAAGAAGGTGTATGGAATGTTCAGTGAAAGTTGAGTGGGAGTCCTGAGAGGTCATCCAGAGAGGTTGTGCCCCCTTTGACAGGGAATTAGGTAGTGGGGAGACCCCAGCAAGGGGAGAGAGTAATCTTTGAATAACTCAGAAAAGAATTCCAAGATATTACCAATGTCTGGATTTCAACAATCTTAGTTCAATAAGACTTTGATCTTATCATCATATTCCTCCTCCTTCCCACCAGCATGGGGATCCAGAATCTGTTTAATGAATAGAAGTTGGATCTGGAAGAAGAGGAGAAGAACACAGGGAAGAATACTGGAAAAAGAGAAGCCCCGCCCCAGTTTTGAAAAGTGGGATTTGTTGCTTATGTCTGAGCTAGGAAACTGTTGAAATTTAAATTGGTTAAGATTTAAGTTTTAGTAGCTGAAAATATATAAGAACTGCTTATTAACTAATTTCTGAAAGTGATTAAAAAGCTAAAGAGTATACCCAAAATTTGGTCCAGGAAAGAGAAGAAGGGGGCTCCAAAGTTGATTTTGGAAGGAGCTAGTGTTAGAAAATTAAGTAAAGTTTCTTATTCTTTGTTGAAGCCTTCTGAGTCCAGCCTGTTCTGCAAACTGGTTATAGGTGCTTATTTCATTTAATCCTTGAGGAGTGGATTCCATTATTATTGCCATTTGAGGAATGGTCGTTCAAGAGAGGTTGCAAAACCTAACTTTATACAACTAGTGTATAGCTAGGCCAAATTTTGGAACTAGACACTCTGACTTAGAAATCTGTCCTTTTATCCAATATGAGTAGGTGTCAGCACTGGTAAAATAGGAGATAAGATTGCATGACTGCAGAGAGCAGAAATAGGCTTGTGGTATAAAAGCTCTGAAGTGGATAAAGGATAGGAGAGTTAAAGCAAGGACTTGGGAAACAGAGCATCAAAGCAGAGACTAGAAAGCCTTTTGTAGTAATGTATAGGAATAAGCCAAATTTTGATACAGCCAAGGAGGGTGATTAAAGCAGAAAATACACAAGATCCAAGTAGTTAATCAGTAGAATGCTCAACAGAATGTGATAGGTGCACTAGCAAACAAAATGCATTTATTTATTCAAGAAATATATTAAGAACCTTACTATAGGCCAGATTTTATGTTAGGCCCTGAGGTTATATTAGTCAGCAAAGCAAAGAGAGTGCCTGTCCTTATGTGGCTTCTGTAGGAGGCAAAGTAGAAGTAGTGGTTTGTCTTTTTTTTTTTTTTTTATTTCAGGATATTATGACGGTACAAACATTTTGGTTTCATTTTATGTCTTTGCCTCACCCAAGTGAGGATTAGAAGGCATGCCCTTCCCCTCTACAATGCTCACCACGTCCATTAGTAGTGATTTGTCTTTTAACTGCTTTTATATTTCTAGTTCTGAGTAGATGACTTCCTGACCTTGGGTACGTACAGAACAATTTTCAAATCTTCTGGAAGGCAGTCTACCACAGTCCTCATATGCTTCTACTTGTCTTCCTGAGTGTGCTCAAATTGCAAGGTCCCAACTATGAGCCTTTGCTCCTTCTCAGGATTGTTTATGCAGCAAGCAATCTTGAAAAGAGAGGCAATGCATCCTAGGAGCACATCATGTAATCCTGAGCTGTACTTGGTCGCTCAGTGGGCAGAACAGAGACTGGCTGACTGTTGTAAAAGTAGTAGATTCCCAAAGTTCAGGGCTCCTCTGTGGTAACACACCCCAGTGCACAGGCAAGTTCCACCCCTCTCTTTGTGTTGCCCTGTGGGATTTGTGGATTGGGGAACCAGTATAGCTGTACTGATACTTCTTCTTTGACCCAAGAGTCCTATGTCTTTGGTCAGAATCCATGGGGTTTGACAGGCTAACTTACTAGCTTACAGAGTTGTTTCAGTGCAAATTGCCCTGCTACTGGCTCTCATGCCCACAATCACACTTATTTAAGTAGAGTAAGAGTCCAGCAAAATTCTATTAGGAGCAATGCAGATTACTCAATCAGTCATCACTAATAAGTAATTGTATTTACCTGGAGAATCGTTCTCTATTTTGATCATAGGCAAACTCAAAGGCAGAGAGATCCGTGTCCTCACAGAATGATTGTCTTTTCTTTCTGTTTTAGTTATTTGTGTGTGTTTTTAGAGAAATAACTATTCTACCTAAAAATATTAGCTTAGTTTGTCATACTGTTGACCATATTTCAACCCACTTGGGAAAATGCAGGCTGAACAAAGTTGTCTCTTATGTTTATAAATAAAGAACACAGAGGTAAGAAAAAGATAAAGCTTTACCACAAACCCCTAATGTGAATCTTCTGAAGTGATTTTTTAAAAAAAGATTTCTAAAACAGTTTTATTTGAAACGAAAGCACAGAGTTGTACTGAATTGCACTTTGGAAAGTGCTTCTTAAAACGGTCAGTTTTATGGGAACAGAATAAACTTAGGCCATGAGCTGATTCGGGATTTTTTTTCTAGAATATAGTGTAGTTCTAAAGATTCATATCATGACATTTAAAAGTAAATGACTTCAAGATTTTGGGGAAATAAGTGAGTAAACAAAAAAATACAAACCTGGGCCATAAGAATTATATTAGTGAGTTTTTACTACATTTTTTCTCTCTTTGAGGCAGTTCAATACCTGCAATCTTCTTTTCAGTACCTCTCTTTGCTCATTGGAAAATATTCACTGATGGCATTGTATCATTTTGAATAATCAAAGACAACTGCATAAACTCTATCACGTACCTTTGAGGCACATCCTTATCAATTGATGGTGAAAGCTGGAAACTGTAGGCATTTATCCAAACAAATGAAAACAAGGAACACCACATGAGTGCTCTGCTTTTTAACATCTTTTTTTTTTTTTTTTTTTTTTTTTTAAGAAACCTGATTTCCAGGACTACATTACATCAGAAAAATGTGATTACCTAAGTGTGCTATTACTGCTTGGTCCTCAATCCTTTTATATATTCCTTACATTAACTTTTTTTGAAGTGTTTTCATAAAGCTATATTTGTAGTTTAGAACACATAAGCCTCAAAGGTTTTAGGTTTCCAAGTATTTGCTGGTGGAAGGTTCTTATGAAAACACACACACACACACGTACACACATAGAAGCTGGACTGAGATTTAAGGTTTCAGAGACTGGGGACTAACCTTTAATACGTCTCTTTATAAGCTCTGCAACCAGTATAGGGAAGTTGGCATTTAGATATTTGCTGGTTGAATGAATAAGTGAGTGAACAGCATCAGGAGGCATGGCTATGGATTAAATATATGTAATTGGATTTAATGCCTCTAGGAGCTCATACTGTAGATTCTGAGCCAAAACATTATGGTAATTTTTTGTTTTTCCTGAAGCAAATGCCTTGCTATTTTCAGGGACTATTATGTGTTCACTTTCAGCAACGTAAAGTGGAGGTGTCTGGAATCTCCTCAAAACCAATCTATGAGGAAAGTTTGGTTTTGCTAAATTGGGAGCTGATATTTCAAATCTAACTGAAAGAATCAGATTAATATGTTCTATCATTTTATGTATTGGGCTGTGGAGTAAGAATTTCTATTGCTTTATTGTTAGGAAACTGTTCACATGAAGTTTTTGTCAGATACAAAGTGATATATTTTGTTGTCATTTCCTTTTGATGTTTTTATTTCTTTTAAGAGAACCGATTTTACTTTAGAAACTTTTGTTCTTATTCAGTATTTCCTCTCAATGTTCTTTAAAATATATCTGCCAAGAAAAATAATTCACCTTCTTGCAAAATGTTAACATTTTCAATTTTAAGTGAAAACCACCTTGCCAACAGTGTTATTTCAAAACGTTTGATTTGTCATGATATGTTCAGTCTATTTTTAAGATTCTCCAATTTGAATTTTGAGGTTGGTGCTTGTTCCAAGTTAGAGCAGTGTGCAATATGTTGCAGTATGACTGAGTGGAGGAGAGAAAGAGATCCAGGAATAAATATATCTAGAAGAGTGCTCGCAGCAAAATTCTCTTTTCATTTCACCAGCAAAGGGGATTAACCTGCCAAATGGCATCTTGCCCTCAAAGTCATAATGAGTCTCATTTATGAACAAGTGCGATCATTCCTTTTGATGAATTATTTCTGTTTATGTGAAGCAGTAAATATTCTTAAACACTAAATGAATTATCTGACTCCTCATTATTTTCAATTTGAGGTAGTTTCGTGCTTAGTCATATTGACTATGTCATATTGAGATATTTGTGCACAGTGCTTGGTAGGTATTTAATAAATACTAGCAAATGAGAAAATATTGAATGTCCTTATAACATGGCCTATTCCTCTTCCTATCAAAGAACAATGTTCTTTCCTAAAGCCATATGCCGAGCACTATGTAATTCGATATACAAATGAACATAAGATAACATTCCAGTCATCAGGAAACTCGTAGTGAAGTGAGAGACAGAGATCTGTAATACTAAGGCGGGAATGTAACACAGGACACTAAGGAAATATCCTAAAGGAAAATTTTCCTTAGGAACATTTACAAGTATCCTGGATAATCTGACTGAAACTCTGCCATTTTGAATAATCTCCTTTTGAGCAGCCATAAGTTTATCTTCTATAGGAAGCCAATATTTAAGTTTAGCAAACAAGTCTGTGTTGTTGAATAACAGCATACGTATCCCTTGGCACGAATCAGTGCTCCACAATAAATGATTTTGATTGACAGCGTAAGTTTTTACTAGTTTAGATTTAGATTTATAGTAATTTAAAAAAGTGTTGATTTTATCTATGCAGAATCTATTTCAGTTTTAATTTTTTTCTTCTTATATTTATGCCTTAAGGAAACATGTTATGTTGACCTTCTTGTTACTCCTTTCATTGGTGCATAATTATGATGTATTAATATTTTCCACAGTTTTAGAGGAAAATTTGTGTTTTATGAAATTGGAGATTGTAAATCTATAATCTTTCACCTAGAAAAACAAAAGTCAAGCTAAATTATCTCTTTGAAGCTGAAACTATATTTTATTGCCTTTTTGTGTGAGAGATACATACATGTATATACATGTACATAAAGTGCTTTTACTTTAGTTACAATCAATATTTAAAATTAATTTCTTGTGTCCATTTAACTATTCTAATGTAATAATATTCTTTGGTATACTTTTTATAAATATTTCAAGATCATTTTACTGCCAAAACTCATTTGTTTGCTTGTTTTTTAAAAAATATTTTCATGAACAACTTTTTTCCTATTTAAGAATTTTCAAGTCTTTTAGCTTATGAAGGGTATTTTCATTCAATATTCCAGAGTAAAGCTAATAGGCTAAAAGTTTTCCTTTTTAATGCTTCAGATTTATTTGGTAGCTGTGCCAATTAAATAAATTATGAGTGTTTTTTTTTTTCCGTATATACACTTGCAAAGCAGGCCTCTTTTGAGATAACAAAAGAGTATGGGGTGCTTTATTTTTTGCATATGTTTGTAAGCTGTTAAGGTATTTTCCTTTTTATATTCTCTATTAAATCAGTGTGGAGCCAAAAGGATCATTGCACAGTAAGGAGAGACTTAGAGAATTGGATTTCTACTTGGGAAATTGGATTTTGAGAAGTTGAATTTCTACAGTAAAGTGTGAATGACAGGAACTCAAACTCTAAGAGAAGGGCATCCTTTGGAATATCCTTGCAGACTGGCAGACTAGTTCTTAAAGCCCTGGACCACAGTTAAATTCTTTTTTTTTTTTTTTTTTTACTAGACTGCAGATTTTTTCATTGGCCTTTCTCCGACTATCACTTACATGATGTGGATGATGGATTAAACAGCAAACTGTGTTGAGTGTCTTAACAAAGGTTGTAATGCAGGGCTAAATACATAATCGCGTGAGGTTATCTGAGGGATTGAAGGAATTGAAGTCTGTCGTTGAGGTACAATATCGATTTGTACAATAGAAAAAGTCGTTCTAGGAATGACACTTAGGGGATGCAGTCACAAAAGAAGAAATACCAAGCCGGGTGGACATTCAAGGGCTTCTGTGGATATAAAATACATCTTCAGACAAAAGTAAAAAATGCAGTGTTTCCAATTATGTTGTCCAGACAATGTTGAAGTATTCCAATTACCCACCTTTATTATTATATTTTCATTCAGTGATTTCACTGATATAGTGACATCATTATTGGTTTTGTGTCTTTTAAACACTAACCACCTTGGTAAATGAAGTGACACCTTTTGCTCATTACTCAGTTGAGGATCCTAGGTCATGTTTTTCCACCAAATGCAGGCAAAGCATTTAACACTTGACAAGGAAATACAGAAGTTTATATTGCTCATTATTTTTTGAGTCACTGAATTCAAATCATATTTTAAAGTTTACTTTGTGATAATAATTATGAAAGAATATACTATATATTAGATGAATGGCTTGATGTGGACAACATTTAAAGTAGTTTACCTAGGTTACCAACGGGTTACCTTGTTAGTTTTATTGTTATGTACTCCTGTAAATCTGTTAGGGTGTATAACAATCACAGAATACATTTACAAGAAGCAGCTATGAAATTCAACTGTGGAAAATATTCTTTTAAGGATAAAAATACAGTTAATTACAAAAGTAAAATATGAAATCTGTTTCTTATTTAAAATATCTAAGAAATTAGAACTCTATAAAATAAAAAGTGAAATCCCTCCTTCCCAAACCGTGCTGTTTACAGTTTAGTGTGCTATCTGATGTTTTTAGCTGTGGTTATACATATAAGCAAATATATTCAGTTTTGCTATTGTTGCTGTTTTCAGTGTTATTATTTTATAAAAATGGGAACATCTTTAATATGTATCTACAGATACATATATAAACATATACACATGCATCTTCTACTATAACTTGCTTTCTTCCTAAAAGTTATATTGTACACACTCTTCCCTATATATAATATTTTATGGGATATATGATGATTAATTTAACTATTCTTCTTAGATTGAATGTGTAGGTTGTCTCTACTTTTTATTATTATTATTTTATATTATGATAAGAGCACTTAACATGAGATTTTTTTCAACATATTTTTAAGGGTAGAATATGGGATTATTATGTATAGGTACAATGTTGTACAGCAGATGTCTAGAGCACATTCACCTGTCGTAATTGAAACTTTATACCCATTGAACAACGCCTCATTTCCCTCTCCTCCCAGCCCCTGGCAGCCATTATCAGCACCATTTATAATAGCCATGGTGTGGAAAAAATGTTAATGGATAAATAGATGAGAAATATGTTATATATGTGCAGTGATATATTCAGCCTTATAAAAGAAGGTAATTTTGCAATATGCAACAACATAGATAAATCTTGAGGACATTATACTAAGTGAAATAAGCCAGTCACAGAAGAACAAACTCTACCTTTTTTTTTTTTTTTTCTAATACTAAATGAAGTTGTAGCAAATATCATGGTTCACCTATCCTAATGCTCAGGTCCCAGTATTCATGGATTCTCTTCTTTGTCATTGATATATCCCCGCATCAAAACCACAGTATATTAATCACTGTAACCTTTTATATGTTTTGATCACAAGAAAGTCTAGTCTTCCTTATTATTCTACTTTTTTCAGAAATATCTTGGCTGTTCTTCACAGTTTTTCTTCCAGATGGACTTTATAATCAACTTGACAAGTTCTCAAAAAAAAAAAAAAAACCTGTTGAGATTCTGATTAAAATTGCCCTGCATTTTAGATGTATTTGGGAAGAGCTGATGTATTTAAAGTACAGAACTTTTTGTCTAGGAATCTTAAGTTTAACTATATATCTTACATTTGGAGTTGTGGTGAGCATGAAGGCTGTTGGAGAACAAACTCTGTGTACACTTGTGTGTGCAATGTGTGTGCACTTAGTGTGTATTTGAGCACGATGTGTGTATGTATGAGGGTAGTGCATGTGTGTGTGTAGTGTGTATATGATGTATATTCATGCATGTGTGTGTGCGTGATGTGTATGTGTGTTGTACGTGTGTGCGTGATGTGTGTGTGCATGATGTGTCTGTGTGTTGTGCACATGGTGTGGTGTGGGGTGTGTGTGTGTGTTGAGATGGGAGAGGAACAAGGCTGAATACATAAGATTGTGAATCTGTGACAATTACGTATGTGATTTTATGAATTTGACAGACTCCACAGTCAAAAGAAAAGAAATCATAAGATTTTAAAGCAATCCATGGGAAAAGGTTGAGGAAGGAATGTGTGGTGACGAGGCAGGCAGAGGTAAGGAGAAGAGGATGGAGATGGCAATGGCTTAATCAAGTCCCAGATGTCTCCGAGGCTCTGCATGTTGCATTTAACCACCCCTCCCTCCTTTTACCTTAGACAGCTCAAAATTTCAGTCCATTGCCACCAAACCATCTCTAGACTTAGAATAAAAGTCCTTCTTCCTGTTTGACCCCAGTATACCATTCCAACCCCATTTCTGGTTCTTCTCTCAGTGTAAGTGCCTGAGGCCTGCTATCTCCTCCTGTGTATGCAGCCTCCCTCCACCCCCTTTCTGGTGACTTCACTCCATAATAAAATGTGCACCTACTGATATCCTAATATATTTTAGGCACTGTTACCTGTTCTTAGGATTTATCCCTGAATTGCATAAAAAAGTACCATCTTGCATGGAGTTTACATTCTAGTCAAATTAGGTAATACAGAAGCACATGGTGAGTGCTAAGGATAAATAAATGTAGAGCAGAGTGGGATCCAGTTGAGGAGTGGGTTGTAATTTTAAATAGGATGGGCAGGACAGAGGCAATGAGGTGGGGACATTTGTGCAGAGTCTCAAAAGAGGCTGGCAGAATTAGCAGTTATGACATCTGGACTCTACACTAAATAGCTTGTTTTCATTATCCCTCAGACTCAAAGGTACATCTTGGTTCATTTGCACTATGTTTGTCTTGTCTTCATTGACTTGTATTGATCTACAGGTTTAGGTCCCCCCTTCCTTCAGCTCTAGAAAGTTTACTATTAAAATTTTTGAATATAGCTTAGGCTATTCTAGTTTCTTCTACAGGACCACTTACAATTCCACTAAAATTCTAGCAAAATGAGCGGAAGAATTCTGCTTCTTTCAATTTATGAACTCTATAAAAGTATGGACTTGATTTTAGAGGCAAGAGGTTTTAGGTTTTGACCAGTCCTAGGTAAACACGTGAAAAGCATTTGTTGAATGGAGGAATGAATGCAGAGGTTTGCCCTCCATTCTCTTTCCCCAAATCTGTCATATTTCATGTTAGCTTTCCTTTCGGTGACTTTCTTCTCTATTTTCAGAGCACTTACTATATTTTTTCCTTCACATCACTGCTTTTCTGTCTTTAATTCTTCTTTTTACTGACTTCAATATGAATTTTAATTGAGCTTTAGTATTTAGGATTTTTTGCATTTTTTCTTATTTCTGCCAACTTCTTTACACGTTCTCATTCATCCTTGCTTGTCTTCTCCTTACGGCCCATTTTTCCGTTTCATAGAGCTTGACATTTTTTGATGACATCAAACAATTATTTTCAAAATTGCATTTTGAATCTCATTTAAAAAATATTTTTCACTGCTGTGTTTTGAGGAAGCTTCTGCTTGCTGTAGAGATTATATTTTAAGTAAAATATATAAAAGCATAACTGGAAGATGGCCATGCAACGCAGAACACTTGGCGGCATCATCACTATCAGAGGAGCAAGCTCCACAGCCTTCCTTATCCCTAGAAGCCTTCTGGCTCCCACCTGCCTTGGAGGAGACAAGCATTAGTTGTTTTAGAATCTGTCTTAGACATTCTCACGTTTTCTGAAGGCTTGGATATGGAAGGAACAGTGTAGTATTAAGCCTGTATACTCTGAAGCCAGATGCCTGAGTTTAAATCCCACTTTTACTGACTCTTGTCAACTGCATGACTCAGGGAAAGTCACTTACCTTAATTTCTTCTGTCTTCCTTTTCCTGATCGATAAAACAGAAATAAAAATGTTACTGACCTTAGGGGGTTATTGTTAGGCTTAAATGAATATATGTTTACAAAATATTTAAAAGAATGATTCGTAAATAGTAAACATTGCAAGAGTGTTAGCAAATTTATTCTTAATTTTATTTGCTATTATTTATAGATCCCATAGTTCTTAATTATTTGTTTCTGTTTCCTGATCTTTAAAAGAGAACATATATATGAGTTCTTAGCTTTTGATACCTGGAAGGAATTGTTTCCACTTACTGCAATTTTGCCAGGCTGCCTTCCAGACCCCCTTTCATGTTATAACCAGAATTAAAACAAAACAGTACAATAAAAATAACTAGCCCTACTCCCATTTTATTAGTATTAATATTGTTTGAACCTATAGAACTGCTGCTTTGGGATTTTCTCCTGCTCTGGCTACTTGATTTTAACTGCAGTTCTGAGTCAGGAGTAATTCAGAACTGTTTATATCAGTCTTTAATGAAAAAACCTGCTACCCATTATATGCTGTTTCCAAGGTTTTTAAGGGTTTTTTTGGTTTCATTTTTGTTTTTTGTTTTTGTTTTAAACATCTTTCCTCTTATACTGTGCCTATATTCTTGTCTCCCAGTTGTCTACAGTGATGTAGAAAGTGCAGATGGGGACAGAGGAGTGGTCATGGGACAGGGAGGAGTCATGGTTCAGCATGGCTTGGGTTGGGGACCCTAAGCAGGATTACGGTTGCCTGGTGCTCTGGTCCATGCCGTGACTTGGTTCTGTATCCCACGTATGTTTTGGTTCATATTGCCAGTTTTTACAATTGTGTATCTTCATAGTTTTTTTGAGTAAATAGAGAACTTCAGAGAAGGACTAAGAAAAGCTGGATTGCATGCTTTCAATCATAATTTTATATTTTCAGTACATTGACATATTTGACTGAAAGTTTAAATGTGTGCTTACATGATACATATGCATGATGACTTTTTCTATCAATAAAATGATCCACATTCCCATTTCACTCCCACAAGCAAGTAATTTATAGCTATAAGAAATCAATTCCATCACATTCAGTCTCATAGTGTTTATATATATATATATATATACACACACACACATATATGTATATATGTATATGTTGTTTAATAGTTTTATAGTACAGCTTTTTGTAGAATAAGAAACTAAAGATGATATTGATAAGTTATTGACTTTTAAGTGGCTTTTACAATGCACTGAATACTTTTTTTTTTTTTTTTTGAGGGGAAGGAGGAATTACCAGCTTGGATTGAGTAAAAAAAATTTATAAAGTATAGTTGGAATCATCACACTCACTGTCTAATGGTAAATCCAATAGTATTTTAAAGGCTCAAAAATCAAACTAATGTAACATAATTCCACTATTGGAACTAATGATGAAAAGAAAGATGAAGGGAGTAGCTGAGAACAATGTTAAATTGTAACTTCTTGGTGCTCAAGGTTATTTAGGAGAAACGTTCCATTACACAGAGGGAACAAACTTGGAGATTTCGTAAAGTTTGCAGATTATATCAATAAAGAGTGTTTTATCATTTAATTTAAATGGATTTTTCATATTCAAAGGATTTGGCATTATTCAAGAAGCCAAAAAGAAAATTATTTTTTAGTAAATAATCTATTCTTCATGTCCTATATTTTTCTAGTAAATTATAAAACATGAGTGTGGGAAGTCATGAAATCAGAATTGAATTAAATGAGTACCTGTCTTTAAAAATACAAGTATGAATAATTTAAAAATCACCCTCAAGACTTAGTCTTATATAAAGTGATTCTAAATCAAAATGGTTCACCCATACAAACACATAAAAAATGAAGAAAGATTCAGTATATGAATTTTTCAAATATCTAGTGCTGATTCCAAGTAAAATAGCAAAAGAATGAAGATTGATAAATCACATTCTTTCCCACACAGAGTTAATAATCTACTATATATTAGATTATATAGTATTTATAGTAGAATAAATATCTACTATATATTCTTAAACTAAATGATTATATCTCTTTAATTATTACTTCCAAAAACTTAGAATTTAAATTCTGACTTCTAAAATACATACTTTTACATGAGTGTGTGCTGGCATTTGTTTTCTCTCTGATGGATTTGAAATGAAAATAAAAATAAATGGGACATCTCACTGACAAGGTGTATATAGAAATAAAAATATATCATGACCTGGAAATGAAATGTGGTGAAGACTAATACTGAACTTGAGTGGAAGTATAATATAGAGTAAGTGATGCTGATTATGCTTTAGGTGAATAATAACACTGTTCTGGATACAGAAAAGTATGACATTTTAAATATCATTTTTGAACTGAAGGAAAAAATTGAAAAAGAACATAAATTTACAAAATGCAAAAGTTGTGATAGAGTCTTAGAGCATTTTCATGCATTCTAGCTTAGGGTATTCAAGCATATTTTTTAAAAAGAACTTTTATATTTCTAAGAAAGATTTCAGCATTTTGAAGGCCCTTTCAAATTTTGGATGTCTATAATTTTACTGACTAAGATAAAGACATAGCCAATGAAATGATACAAACTAATGTTCAAAAGATGACATCTTGATAAAATGTCAAGATTATTTCAAAGAATAGTTTTTCAGACATGTAAAAGATAATACATGTAAAACAGCACAGCCTTCAACACATAATAAGTCTCCAGTGAATGTTAGTAAATGTTTAATCTAGGGGTTGAGGTTTATGAGATATCTCTAAGGAAATGATAAGGGTTTCAATTTCCCCAAAAGTGCCGGTTTTAGCAAAAAACTTAATCAAACATATTTATGGTCAAGTTGTTTCTGATACTATGTCACTTGCTCTTCTTCTCAGTCACACAAACTTTATTTTCTTCCACTGTGCACATTTGTAAAAATGCTTTATTTCCTGACTGTTTAGCAGATATTTCACATTGTTGTCATGGGAAGAAGTGGCCAAGCGGGTAAGAATGAAGGAGAAGATATCCACCATATGCTTATGATAATTCTGTGCCAAATGTTTCATGAGATAATAGTACCTCTGGTTTACTCTGTGACAAGTGAGTGTCAGGTACTAGGCAAGGTGCTGCTAAATATAGCATTCAACCCTGTGAAGTAGGTATTATGTACATTTTATTGATGAATAATCTAAGATGAAAATAATTAAGGAGCTTATCCATGTTCATGCACTAAAAATTAAAGGACTGATTTTGAAATCTGGGTCAGTCTGAGTTGAAGCCATGTTTCCAACTGGAGGAAGCATTTTCCATTGTTTGAAATGCTCCTAAATTTTGTAAACAGTAAACATAAGTAGTCTATAATAACTAATATTTGCATGTTATCAGTTATCCATTATGGTATCACTTGAATTTTTACATACTTCAATATAAAATTCTAGAGAGTCTGCAAGTTACAAATAGATTATGGTCCAAAAGTTCATTTCCAAATCAGATCTTAGAATGTAAGGATAAGAAATACAATTTAAAATTATTTTTTAAACTTTAAGCTGACAAAAAGTAAGGTAATCAAAGAGAATAAGGATCTAGATCAAGATGTGTAAAACTTTAAAGGAAGCCTTCTGAATATTTTGAAGGAGTAAAATGAAATTCTGAGAAGAATGAACAATTTTATGAAGAGTGTGTGCGGCAATTGGAATATGGTGTGGAAGTGAAAGCTGCAATCTATAGGTATGTGTACCAGAGAGGTAGATTTAATTGGTGAAAAAGTGAAAAAAAACCCTGACTAAAGAGAGGGCTAAAAGGAAGTGGGAGGGATTTTGGGGCAGGATAATTTCCTCTCGTGCTGATGAAGTCATGCCATCAGCCTGGGGCAGCTAGACTGCCAAAATCATGTAAGTGGCCTTATAGGAGCTAAAACTTAAGAGGGAGTAGATCAACTCCATGCTAAAATGAAGAAGTCTTGTGAAATTGGCCTATTTTGTACTCATAAATACAGTATCTAAAAGACTTTTTTCTTTTCATTTTTTTCCTTTCATTTTCTTTTCATTTTTTCTTTTCATATTAAAATGTTTCAGAAAACATTTTAATAACACTTTGAAATGATTTTCTTTTATTTTTTTTATTTCAAAGTATTATAGGGGTCCAAATATTTTTGGTTACATGGATCACTTTTATAATTCTTGAGTCATGGTTATATGTGTGCCTGTCACCCAGATAGTGTTCATTGTACCTGTTAGGTGGGTTTTGTCCATCCCCTCCTTCCCTCTACCCCCTGCTTGATTTCTGTTGAGTTTTACTTCCCTCTATGTACATGTGTGCTCATCAGTTCCAATTTAATAGTGAGTACATGTGGTGTTTGTTTTTCCATACTTTAGATACTTCACTTTGAATAATGGTCTCCAGTTCCATCCAAATTGTTGCGAAAGGCATTAAGTAATCCCTCTTCTTGGCTGAGTAGTATTCCATGGTATACATATACTACCTTTTGTTAATCCACTCATGAATTGATAGGTGCTTGGGTTGATTCTGCATGTTGGTAATTGTGAATTGTGGTATAGTAAACATTTTGAATGCAAGTATCTTTTTGATAAAATGACTTATTTTCCTTTGGGTAAACCCGTTACTGGGATTGCTGGATCAAATGGTAGGTCTACTTTTAGTTCTTTAAGGAATCTTCATACTTTTTTCCATAGAGGTTGTATTAATTTTCAGTCCCACCAATAGTGTATCAGTGTTCCTTTTTCTATGCATCCATGCCAGCATCTATTATTTTTGGACTTTTTAATAAAAGCCATTCTAACAGGGGTAAGGTGATATCTCATTGTGGCTTTAATTTACATTTCCCTGATGATTAGTGGCGTTGAGCATTTTTTCAGATGTTTATTGGCCATTTGTCTATCTTCTCTTGAAAAACTTCAGTTCATGTCCTTTGCCCACTTTTTGATGGGATTGTTTTTTTCTTACTTATTTACCTGAGTTCGATGTAGATTCTGGTTAAATTTGCCTTTCCTTCTTCCTGGTTAATTATTGAATGGTAATGCTGCTATGTGCTTGCACATACCACCTGTACAGAATTTGGTGGTGTTTTACCTAATTCTGTACATGTAATAATCCTGGAAGGGAGGGTGTGCTCCTGTTGCTTGAGGTTCTCTTTAGAATAAAAAATACTGAAAGCCTCCTGTGTTTTCAGGTTGTTCCCCAGTTTTCAATAGTTAGACAAAGAAAAAAGTCCCACTCAGCATCCTTCCTACAAAATAGTGAGAACTAAACACAGTTCTACAAGAGGAAAATTTTGTACATTTTTGTACATTTACCAAAAGTACAAAATAACTTGGAGTAACTTTGAAAAGAAATGTTTGGGATCTATTTTAGAAGGATTAAAAAGAGTAATTAGGTGACATTTACTTGTTCCTTTGATAAATGCTTACTTGACTGATTTTTGTACAATAGAAAATGAATTCCATTGTCTTGGACAGAAAAAATCAATATTAGAAAGGTAAAACTTTGCTCAAATTGATCTCTAAAAGTAATACATTTTAAATCAAAAGCCCAGTGAAATGAAACAGGTACTTTTAGAATAAAGGAAATTTTAACAAACTGCCTTGTTATGGTGTGTGGGACACAAAATGCATGCAACTTGTGAGATGAAAGAGGACAAAAATTATAAATGTATAATATATATTTAAAAAATGTATGTGTACACTTTTAATTTTAAAACAATCTTTAAAAATCTCTATCCATGCTTTTCTAGTCTATCATTGCTAGTTCTATTATGAAAACTGCAGAATCTTTTTAAATTCTGTGGAGAAGACAAACTTTTTAAGTTGTTTGGTATTTCATTTAGGACATTTGTTTCATTGTTAAGATGGTGGTTCTGATCTACAGAGGAACTCCCTTCTTTTAGACTAAAGAATTTTTTAAAAATATATCTGGGGGTCTTTTTGTTTTCTCATTCTTATAGGTGCAGTACAATATTGGGAGATGCTGGGGCTTTACAAAAGTTTGTTTTGATTTACTTTGGTTATCCTATAACCAGGTGAAGAAATATGAAAATAGTTTGTCTATAATTTGCTTTGTCAGGTCATATATCGAATTGCAAATGAAGCTGGACAAAGGGCATTGTGGATATGGTGTCTAACAATCTTAGCTAACATATATTGAGCACTTCCTTTGTGTCTCATGTATGATAGTGCTTTACATTTAGTATCTCCACTAATCCAGGCAGTATACATAGGTAATTATTGTTATCACCCTTGTTTTTCAGATGCAGGGACTGATGTTAGTAAGGCTAACTTACTAACCCAGGTTACACAGCTAGTGAGTAGCTAGAACTCACATCTCTAATCACTGCGTGGATGGGGAAAGCATTTCTTTCATATACTTAGTAGTCAACAGAGCAATCCTATCTTTTTTCCTAGCCTATTTGCCTGTGTTAATAACTACTTGCTGCCATGCCTACTTTCTGGCTGGCATAGGGGTCTTTTCCAAGTGCAAGCCATAGGATGCCCTGTGAAGCATCTACTCAAAGTGTTGCTGGTAGGAACCCGCCACCATGAGCTCTCCAAAATAGAGCATGTTGTTCATGGCTGCCTGAGTTCTGCTCCACTTGTTTCCCAAACAAACTTTTTCATCATGCATGGAGTCCTGCATCAGAGTGGCCTTTCCATCCTCTGGTTCTTTCTACACTCTATTTAGCAGAAATTACTTCTATTAAGATCCAAAGTTTAACTCTTTTTTCCCCCTTTTTCTTATATATTTTTACCTACTTCAGTGAATTCTGGTAGAAGATAGATTTAGATATATATGCTAATTTGCCACTTTTCAAGATAAATTTGTTATTGTTTGGGATCAGTTTTATAATAAGCTCAGCAAAATATGAAATAATACATATTTGATCATGATGTCATCTGGTGAGTAGAATGAAATTTCAGATCTAGAGATTGAAGTGTGTAACTCTTGTTATTGGTCTTACAAATTCAACCCTTTTGCCCTAAGGACAAAATGTTAAGATTTTGTGAGGGCTTGAGTTACAAACTGTGATGTTGTCAACTGGCATCTTCCTCACATAGAAAGAACAATGTATTATGCTGAGTTAGAGATAAATACATTATCTGTACAATATTATGTTCTAAAATTGGGTTTATATGCCCCAGATAGTCACAATTTGTAGCTCTTTTAAATGTATATGTTAATCATCTTGTTAAGATTGTCTCAATGTTCCCTGATGTTTCCTGGTCCTTGGTTCCCAGTGTCAAGAATGAGTATTGATATCCAGTCGGGCTAGTGAGGGAGTGATCACAAGTACAAGCAATCTCACACATGCAGCATTTATTGCAAAGCAAAATTACAACTCAGAGGAAGAAATGGATTATTCTCTGTGGGTGGAGAGGACCCCAAAGTCTCAGCACACACTGTCTTTTACATGCTCACTAGTTTGTCCCACCTCTCTCCTGGGTGAGATTGGTTGCCATTTCCCGCCTTTTGGGTGATTGACAGCTTGGGGTTATGTAACAGGTTATACATAACAGATTGGAGTTATATAAGAGTTTCCTTTTTACACACGTGCCTTCTCAGAATCCTTCGTAAAAACCCTACCGGGGGCTCAAAATCATAATGCAAATTAGATGGTAATGAGCCCCAGGTCAGTTAAGGTCACTAGGAGCTCCTCACTGTGCGTGCGGTACCCAGGGAAAAGTTTCTAGCCACGAATACCTGATACTGAAGTTTCTTTTCTGCATTTTGATTGGTTTCCACTCTCCACCTTTAGCTCCTCCCTCTACCTGACTTGCCACCCATTTGCCCTCCACTCGGGCCTGACAAGCTGGTTGTGCTGTCTACGTCTTTGCCACTTACTGGGCAATTACTACATTTCTCACTTACTAAACAGTGTCTTCCAATCTAGACTCATCACATTCTCTCCTACCCTGTCATTACTTCCTCAAAAGTTCTGTCAAAATTATTGCTTAAAACACATTTTTAAAAGGTTTAACTTTCATCTTTTTAAGTAAATTTAGTGATTTGTTTTTTACTTAATTGTGTGACTTTTGACATAAGATGACACAGCTCCATTCCCAGGAGACATGTAATGCTATAAATTAATAGCAAAGCTTTCAAATATATAATGTCTAATACAATGTAGAGCTAAAATAATAGTGTAATTCTCAAAGCATTTGTAGGGTATAAAATGAAGTATGGTAAGGGAGGAAATCTCTTAATACATAAAATTGATAAAAATCATTTTTGCTCACCTTTCAATCTTTTATACTTATCTCAGGAGAAATGGAACATTTTGTAAGCTTTGTTAAGTTCTAAGAATAAAGTAGTAACCAAAGGAATTATTGTGTGATAGGAAATGTAACAAATAATACTTTCAGAACCAGAAAGCAATTCTGGAAAAGATCACAGCCATAAATAGGTAAGGCAGTTAAAACAGGCACCGTGACTTGCACAAAAGCAAGTCTTGTGTATTTATGGTATGTTGAATGTACCAGAATAGCTGCTGCTGTCTCCAGGAGTCAAGCATACATGAAAGTTGCCTTTCCTAATTTGTTTGACTGCTACTCAATATATACATTTCCTCATTCCCTTTAAAGCCATATTTCTACATAAATCATTTTTTATGTATCTTTTTTCTTCTTAAGCAAGAGGTTCTTCTCAGCTTCTTCAATATATGTTTCAAATTTAACTCCTTTTGAAAAAGTAAATGTACGCATGGTTATTAATTCAACTATAAAGAATACCTGGGAATTTAAAAAATCTCAACAGCCAATTCTGCTCCAAAGATCTATATTAATAATTGTTAATGGCAAACAGGTTCTACAATCCTTTGTTCAGTTCTTTATTTTGCTGCTGCTTTTTCCTTTTAAAACTGCATTAGACATAATATTGATTGTGTAGTCAGCTCTCAATGCTGTCCTTTGTAATCTGTTTATAGGTTTATTATACATGTCCATGTTCACCAGAAAAAAAAAATCGATGGACTAGATAGATGGAAATGTAGGAGTTAACCCAGTATTGACCGTGTGTGCTCTTAGGCATGGGCATATGTGAAGTGCTTATGCATTTTGACTAGAGAGAGAGATTCCCTTCCTAACTGTCTTCTTTATACCTTATATTTCCTTTCATCAATCCTCAAGGCCTACATGAGCAAACACTTTTTCACTCATTCAATTCTTTTTTTTTTTTTTTTTGAGACAGAGTCTCACTCTGTCGCCCCGGGCTAGAGTGCCGTGGCATCAGCCTAGCTCACAGCAACCTCAAACTCCTGGGCTCAAGCAATCCTTCTGCCTCAGCCTCCCTAGTAGCTGGGACTACAGGCATGCGCCACCATGCCCAGCTAATATTTTCTATATATTTTTAGTTGTCCAATTAATTTCTTTCTATTTTTAGTAGAGACGGGGTCTTGCTCTTGCTCAGGCTGGTTTCAAACTCCTGACCTTGAGAAATCAGCCCGCCTCGGCCTCCCAGAGTGCTAGGATTACAGGCATGAGCCACCACGCCCAGCCTGGAGTCAGTTTTGTTAATCACAAATTTATATTATGTAAGAATAATGTTTATTTAATCAGTAACCTGATAACTGTAGGAAAAATCAAACCCAAGTATAATAAAATGTATGTTTCTATTATACTCAACACAGATAAATCAGAGAAGACATAACTGTTTTATTAAACCAAACATATTAAACTACAAATACTCCTTAACTTATGTCCCAATAAACCCATTATAAGTTGAGAATATTTTCAACTTATGATGTGTCTATCCAGATGTAGCCCCATTGAAGGTGAGAAGCATACTAAATGCACATCACTTAGATGCACCATCATAAAGTCGGAAAATCCTAAATTGTACCATTGGAAGTCAGGGACTGTCTGCAGCCTTATTTGCCAAAGATTTACTTTAATTATGCGAGAACTTAGATTCTCAAAGTGTTTCTGAGTTATTTTCTGTAAGAATATTTTAGTATATTTAAAGTATCAGAAATGCAATCTCCTCAGTTTATTAAAATTTTAGGAATATTTGATTTATGTAAGTACTAATTTATCTCTTTAAGTCAATTAGAATAGAGCTTCTTTATAATATAATTTATTCATACTCTCTTAAGGTAGGAAAACATTTCACAGTTACACAAAAAGAGGTAAAGGCCTGATACCTTCAGAATTAGATATACAGACACAAAGAGAGCTTAAGAGCTTCAATTCTACAATTTTAGCCTCAGGTTAAGAGATATGAGGCACAGAAACACAAAAACTCACTGGTCTATGTTTCAAAGAGCTATTCTCCCTTCAGATGGGCACAAAATTTTGTGAGCTCAAAATAGACAAATTGACAAACAAATAAGACTAAACAACCCAGATTCTCTGTCATCTTTTTACTTAACAGAAAACTGTTCTATAATTTATATAATTTAATTTCTATAATTTAATAACCCATTATAATTCTATAATTTAATAACCCATTAACAGATACCATTAAATAATCAGACTGTAAATAAAACAAATTTCCAGTCATTGGGGGATAACTTCTCAGCCAAAAACAAAACAAAACAAATGAAATAAAACAAAACAAAACATAAAATTGGTAGAGAAGGGGAAAAAAACTCGAGAAAGGATCAACAAAGTTCTGTTGCTACGCCAGGTTCATCTCTGGAGTCAATGACTTGCAGGCCTGCGTTTCAGCTGCAGAGATGCACTTCTCTGGCAGTGCAATCTGTCCTCTCTGTCCGGTGAATCCACTGGGCACGTTGGTGGAAGAGCTCTAAAGCTGCTAAAAAATATTTTTTAAAGGTAAACATGACCCTCGTACAAATATAAAATGAACCCAATAATTTTAATTAAATCAATTGATAAGAAAACTAGTAAGATGTTACAACTAGTGCAAAAGAGATTTCAAAGAGCAAAGACACAGATAGGCATGTAGGGGAGGAAAAACATCTTTTCCTTCTATCCATCTCAGGGTCATTGGCTGGGACTCCTGTAACAAAAGACAGATTAACAAGAGAAAAGCAAAAACATTTATTTATTTGTTCATTCATTGGCTCATTTATTCCACCAAGCTCAGTTTTTCTTCTAAAAAAACATTTATTTAATAGAAGGGTTTTTTGGGTTTTTTTTTTTTGGTGACATAGGAGTCTCCATAAGGAAATGTAGACCCAAAGAAATAAATATACCTGAGCGTTTAATGCTAGGTTTGATAAAAAGTGAAAAGTTCTAGAAGAATGTGATAGGACAAAATCATGAATAAACTGGGGGAAACTTAGCAAAGCCTGTGCATTCAGATTCCTCTCTGTGTCCTGTCATTTTAAGAGATAAGGATGTTCCTTTTCTCCGGGTGTAGGGAGGGAGGGCACCTCTCTCATGACAGTTTTAGGATATGCTTCAGGGCAGAAGGGCAGGGGAAGGTCAGAGAGACCTTCCTGCACATGCTGTTTCTCAAATTCCGCCAGCTTAAAATATTCAACATGCCAAGGTGCCATCTTTGAGGGTAGCATGTCTTGAACTCCACCAGGAACTTAACACGAATTTACAAATAAATGCAAAACCTGCTTTTGCCATAGTGAGAGGGGAAGCAAAATCAATTGTCTCCCCACCTGACAAATGTATTTTCATGTTTATAATCAACAATTTGTGTTGCTGTCAACTATCTACAATTTATAGGGTTTTAGAATAGCTCAAAGGCTAGGAAAGGCACAAACCCCATAGATCAGACAATCTGAAAGTGTGTGCTTTAGACAACATATAGTTTTCCATGGAGAATATACTGTAGTCTTTTTTTTTCTTTTTCTTTTTTGGTCCATTTCAAAGTCTTTCACAAACAGCCCAAAAGTATAAAAAATTATAAAAATCACACAAATCTTTTCAGAAATTTTACAGCAAAAAAGTTATATTAAATGTGAGCAATAGGTCCACGTTAAATAAATAAATAGAGGAGAAGAGACAGCTTTTTCTTACAGAATAATTCCACACCTAGAAATTCAAGGACGCAGGCCTTGAATCACTAGGTGTAAAAGACAGAAAAATGTCCCTCCCTCTGGAAAAATGTCCATACCCTAATCCCCAGAACCTGTAAATGCGTTACTTTACTTGGCAAAGGGATTTTATAGATGTTATTAAATTAAAGCTTTTGAGATTGGGAGAGTGTCCAGAATTATCTGTGTAATGTTGCACATACAGAAAATGCTTAAAAAAATAAAAAGTAACATATTATAGTACTCACAAACTAATCGGGGAGGGCAGTGGAATGGTAACAAGTAAATAAAAACCTTGATTAATCCTAAAGCAGACAAAAGAGAAGAAAGAAACGAACATAGAACAGGTAGGACAAAATAGAAAGACAGTAAAATGGTAGATTTAAATCTAAGACATGGAATAAAGTGAAAAAAGAAAGATGCAAACTCTGGGCATCTTTTAAAACTTTTTTTTTTTTTTGGCTTGTCAGTTCTGTGACTGTCTCTGGAAGACTACACAGTGTTTCCCTAAGGTCTCAGGTGAGAGGAAAAAGGCTTTTCTTTCATTATTTAGTTCTATTTGAAATAGTTGGCCATGTGAATATATTACATTCCAATTTTTAAAAATGTTCATTAAAACAAATGCTTGTTGAATGAATATGCTGGATATGAAAATTCAAAGAACAGACTTACCTTTTTGGTTTAAATTTAGATTTTCTTGTTCCTTCCTCTCTACCCAATCTTCTCTTTCTTCTCCTTTCATTTTTTCATTTAACACTTTGTGCCTGAAAGGGGATTTTATAGTGGTTTACTGAAAATATTGCAACTTAAAAAAGGCATAATGTACTCTACCCTTTGTATGGGTTGGATTGTGGCCTTCTGGCTCTGGAACAAAACCTGACCAGGAGATTCTCCAGGACCCCAACCTCCTGGAACTGGCTGTCAAGACCTAGAACAGTGATGGTGAAACCAATACTCTAGCCACCTTAGCCACAGCCACCCAAAGCATAAGGAAGTGCCCCCTGCTTCCCAAGGGGCCTTCTCCATGGAACAGAAAACCCTAAGAATCTCATTTCACTTTAAGAAATTAGCAGAGAAATTAACTCAGTAGCTACTGTCCTAAATCCGGGTTGAGCATGTGTTTCTCTGATTTCAACGGTGTTTCCCCAAGTTGCCGGGAGCAGCCGTGGTTGGGAGCCCACTGTGTGGGGAAGATGTCTCTGGGAGCCTTGTTCAGCCGCTGTGGCAGTAACGGACATGCACTTGGGCAGCAGGAAGACAGGAGGAGTGAGGGTTTCATGAACATGTAGCGGAAAACATTTTGTACAGCCTCTTGGATGCTTTTTGGTAGCTGATCCCTGATGGCCTGGCAGAGGAGGCTGCCTCCCCAAGGAGTGTGCTGTGTCTATGAGCCAGCAGAAAACTCCCAGGCAGGAAAGGGCTTCCTCCTTAGCATGAGCCTGAAATCTTCCTGGTTTGGGGTGGGGGGCAGGGGGTGGTCTCTGGTGACCTTTAAGACCAAACTTAAATGTTTGTATATATTAAGTTTTTTTCCTTCAATAAGCTTTTAGTGAATACGCACTGTGAGCCAAGTACCAAAAGCTTTGATGTATCAGTGTTTGGAGAAAGACAAGGAAAAGAAAGCATGTAAGGGAGGAGGGAGTTTTAGAACCTCAGCTTCTTACCAGCAGGCAATCTAATAAACTGAGGCAAGTGACGTGGCAGGAAGACAACTAGGAGCCTCAGAATGAATCACCTCCATTTCTCTTCCACAAGACCAGTTGCTATAAACCAGGGATTGGCAAACTACAGCCCCTGGCCAAATCTGACTCACAAACGAATTTAGCTCGTGGTCAAATCTAGCTCACTGCCTCTTTTTAAAAATAAAGTTTTACTGACATGCAGCCACACTGATTTGTTTATGTACGGTCTGTGGTTGCTTTCTGCTAAAATAGCAGAGTTGAATAGTTGCAATAGCAACGGTATGGCTCTCAAAGGCTAAAATATTTATTCTCTGGTCCTTTACAGAAGAAGTTTGCTGACCCCTGTTGTGAACTCACACAGAGCAAGGAAGGGGCCCATGTGTCATCAGGAGACATCCAGAACTAAATTTTTCTTAGTAGGATTCGTAGGCAGGAGAAACTTAGGGCCATGGGGACTGGTGGTTGTTTTAGGATTGAACCTTGAAATATCTGAGTGTATTTTTTCTAGGAGAGCTCGTGGTTTGTAGCTGTACACACAGCAGAATGATGCAGTTCAGCAGTGAGCGAAGGCACAGCAGGTTCCTCCTGCATCTGCTTTTCTTGGCAAGTGGATAGTAGTCGGTGTGAAAGAGGAGGATAAATGTCATGGATTCACGCCCATGGATGCAGCAGTTAGACGCACTGGATGTGAACACCTAGCTGCACAAATGGGTCGTAAAACAAAAATGTTGAGTGAAAAAAGTAGGAAACAGAATGAGATCTATGCTGCCAAACTCTTTATGTCAATTAAAAACATATGCATACAAATCAACAATTTAGATCTTATTATACCACTTATAAAATAAAAAGATATACATTAAACACATTACAATGCCTTGTGAGGGAGGACAAAGGGAGTTGCTTTGGGACTAAGAATAGATCAATCAATAGGTAAGACTATGGAGGGGCCTCTCGTGGGCAGATGATGATAACATGCTGACCCGGTCCTTAGCACCTGATGTCCAAGGATAGGGAAGGAAGGAAGGAAGGGAAGGAGGGAGGGAGGAAGGAAGGAAGGAAGGAAGGAAGGAAGGAAGGAAGGAAGGAAGGAAGGAAGGAAGGGAAGGAAGGAAGGAAGGAAGGAAGGAGCTGAAAGAATCCAGAGATGTACTCTGATTCTGTTACAGCTCTGACCACTAAGCGGGTGATCTATGGCGACCCGTAGGGATTCAGCTTTCAGACGATCCAGGGTGTGGATGGTAGAGGCGGTGCTGGTAGTGATGGTGGGGTAAGACAGGGCAGGGGTCAGAGGTTAGAGACTCAAGCCAAAGGGAGTCCAGTCTAGAGCCAGGTAAAACGTGAGAGTCCTGGGAAAGCTGGGGTTCAAGCCCCAGTTAAATTCACAGCCAAATCTGACAGTAGGGGTGACACGTGGCGTGGGTCAGGAAAGCGTCAGCTCTTTGGACACTCACCTCAGGCGTATCGGGTGTTAAACTGGGTCAGTTCTTGACAGTGGGCTCTGAATATAACACTAGGTTCTGACTAGCCCAAGGACTGAACAGAAGCCTTGGCAACAATGGGTTAGCAGTGGTCCCCAACCTTTTTGGCACCAGGCACTGGTTTTATGGAAGACAATTATTCTATGTACCTGGGGGTGGAGGAAGTGGGGGGGGGGGAATGGCGAGTGATGGGGAGCAGCTGTGAATACGGATGAGGCTTCGCTAGCTTGCCCGCCACGCACCTCCTGCTGTGTGGCCTGGCTCAGAACAGACCATGACGGTACCGGTCTGGGGCTTGGAGGTTGGGTACCACAGGGTTAAAGGACTCCAGAGACAATCACTAGATTCTTTCGGTAAATATCCTCATCCTTCTGCATTAATTTCCACAACTTGGAATAATAATACCTGTTCTGACTCTCATGGGATTGCTGTGATGGTCAAATGAGATGGCACATTTGAAAGAATGCTGGAAAAATAAAGCACTCCATGCCTTAGTTATTAATATATTTAAGCAATTTCTTAGAAAATAATTTCTTCTTCCCATTCACCCCGTCAGCCCAGTTTGCTGGACAGGAAGAAAAAAACAGGAGCTAGTAAAATCTCCAGGCAGCCAATTTACTCCAAAAGACACGAGAAAAAAGTGCAATAGCTTTTCTGTAATTTTAGTTATTTTTTTTTTAAAGAAACACACATTATTACATATAATTTTATCTTTAAATCTCAAAAATTAAATCAGTCCTTTCCTGCGGTTTTCAAACATTTCTGAGTTGTATCTGAGGACTGCCCAACTTACAGCTAACTTCTATCAGGCCGTCCTAGCTGCTGATGGGGAACTTTTTCCCGGCAGAATCTATGAGGCTCGGAAGAGAAGAATAATGGAGACGTCACCAAAATTCACAAGTTAGTGGACTTTAGCAGAAAAGAAATGGAAACCACAATGTGAGAATTGTTCTTGCTGTTAAGATTGTATTTTTAAAGAATACAATAAATATGATACTATTATTTTCTATTATCAAATAACTTAGATACATTTCTAAAATGAACTTTTTCTCATTTAAAAAATAATTTGGAAATTACAGGAGGGTCTAACATGAGAGTAAAACTTACCTGCAATCCACCAAACATTTGAGGGATACACACACACATACATGCACATACATATGTATATATACGTACATATATTCATTGTTTGAAACATCAGGGTCAAACGATATACACAGTTCTGTATTCTGCTATTTTAAAACATATTGCATTATATCACTAGCACCTTTTCATGTTACTCTTTTCTCAATTTTATGACTTTTAAATGCCAAGTAATAGTCCATCCTATCCATCATGGTTTACTTGACTTTTTCCATATTTAGTTTACTTACAATAGTTATACTATTATAAATAACATTTTCATAAATTTTCTTCGAAATAAATCTTTTTCTTTTTTTAGACATAAGGTTTCACTTTGTTGCCCGGGCTGGGGTGCAGTGGTGCAATCATAGCTCAATGGACCTTGAACTCCTGGGCTCAAGAGATCCTCCAGCCTCAGCCTTCTGAGTAGCTAGGATTACAGGCACATGCCACCATGACTGAGTAACTTTTAAATTTTTTTGTAGAGACAGGGTCTCACTATGTTGCTCAGGCTGGTCTCAAACTCCTGGCCTCAAGCGATCCTCCTGGCTCGGCCTTTCAAAGTGCTGGGATTGTAGCCGTGAGCCACCGTGACTAGCCTCTTTTACATAAATTTTCAATAGCATTGCTAATTGTTTCCTAGGATAGATTCATGAAATTGGAATTAGTGGGACACAGTATGTTAACACTTTTAAGTCTCTTGATATATAGCTCCCAACTGTTTTTCAGAATCATTGTAATAATATATTCCAGTTGGCAGCTCAAGAGAGTTTATGTCTTTCCACACCCTTGCCAGTATGGGGTTTGATCTTTAAAAAAAAATCCTCGCCTAATTGAAAAACACAGTGAACAAATTGCCTTTTTCTTCCCAGGATCCTTTTGCAGGTACATTCTTTCCCCTATTCCATAATCATTTGTATCAGACCCTAGAAACATAAACAGTATTCTGTGATGACATGTATATTGCATGCTTCCATGTGACAACACTACATATTTTATTGCTTAAGTTGTCTTTGCATTATAAAAAAGGAAAGCTCCCACACTGCATGTTATTTTGGAAAATGTCTTATGCAAACAGCATCTTGCATATATATTACTATTCTAGTGGAATCCAGGCTTCCTTGGGTCAGGGCTTCCCTTTCAGTGAAGGAAAGCTCGCCAAGGAATACTTTTTTTGGAGATTTTTGGCTCCACACACTGTCAGCCCTGATGTAGCCTGTGCAAAGGATGTCTCTGTGGCCCAGAGTGTGACACCTGTGGAAGGAAGGACGCAGGAAGGATGGGCTCACGATGAGGTGGGGAGGGATGTGGTGGAAATGTGTGACTCCACTCAAAAATGCAGGGGAGAGATATAAAAACGAGTGCATAGAATGAAGCCAAGAACAAGCAGCAGGAGACCGTGTTTTCCAGGGCTTGAGATGTAATTCATTTTTAAACAAAAATAGGCACTGACATAAAAGATACATTGCTTTTTCGCTGTCCAGCTTTGACTGAAGAGAGAGGCAGAAATGAACTAGGGGGATAAAAAAACAACCAGAAACCTTTTGCAGAGCAGGATGAAGACCTACCTGTGCAAAACCTTGGACACAGGGATTCAGTTTTAAAAAACCTGGAGTTAAGACTTGTGTCTATTACTGGATGAGGGTGGGCTCCGTCTATAAGGCACCTGTAATTTCCCTGTTCATATATTGCTCTGTTCTAAGAGTTCATCAGCTGCATAGTCAAATGGTATTTTTTTGTGCATGAGTACAGAAGTTAAATACCCAATATGGTTGCTTTATTAAAGAGTTACGACATTTTGGGGGGAAAAACACAAAAAACAAACCACACACTTCAGTGTGGAGGCTAGTGTTTAAATCTCTCTCAGTTAGCCATTCCTGAGAAAGAGCTTATTCATAACTCAAGGCTCCACGGCTTCCCTTTGGCAGCTTCTAGAATTGTTTGCACCATCTCTGGATGGAAACAGCCAGTCTCTGTAGGGTTTGCCTGGCAAACATTACAGAATACTTGCTTCTGAGTCACCCCTGGGAAGGAATGCTGAGGGGGAAAAGGAAAGGTGTAAACTAAAAATTATAGGTTAAGAAAAATACTCCAATTAGCTTCTTGTTTTAGCAAAAGTAAAAAGCACGTATTCCCTTAACTCCACCATAATGAGCAGTTCTAGTTATTTAGCTATTATTATTTAACTACTATTGTACTGGGGATTAAGTTTCCAACACACGAATTTTGTGGGACACGTTCAGACCATAGCAGTGCCCACCCTGTGTCTCTCCTCCAAGCCCACCCTTCTGTATACTATTTTGTGAAACTGCAGCTGGGACTCTGCAAAGTACGTTTCTGCTTTGCCAGATGGCTCTATTAGGCTCTCCAGTAGGGGGCGCTGCAGGGAGACTGAGGAGGTCTAAGGCACTTGCTCTTTATTTACTTCCTGCTGGTTTCTTTTTCCCATCAAGGTCACCCCATTAGGCGCCTAGGGAGGCTGCTTTCTGCAGTTACTACTTCTGTGATACCATAGAATTCTCTTATTGTTCTTTCAGATGCCTAGATAACAATTTTATACCTGGTTCACAATTCTTTATATTAAATTTATGGCATATAAATATTATAGTTGGTGCAGTTTCTGACTTCTGACTGAACCCTGGCTGATCCATTAGCTCTTTGTACACACAGTCAGACAAGTGGCTGGGAAAGGTGCAAGCTTCTCTCTTTAGTGTAGGGTGATTGGGTTTTCCTGTTGGCCACTACATACTTCCTTATTCTTACTGTGCCCAGCTCAGAACTAGACTCTAGGGACACAGTGAGGCCAAACATAATCATTGCCTTCAAGGAGTGACCAATTAGTAACTGATGGAAGATGATGCTGTCTGAGCCCATTTTATGCTGCTGTAACAGAACACCTCAGACTGGGTAATTTCTAAAGAACAGAAACTTACTTTCTCACAGTTCTAGAGGCTGGGAAGTCCCATGATCAAGGTGTCAGCTGGTTCTGTCTTCGGTTCCAACATGCCCCTTGTTGCTGTGTCCTCTGGAGAGGAGGAAAACTGTGTCCTCACATGGCAGAGAGCAGAAGAGCCCATTTCCACAGCCCTTTTTATAGGAGCATTAATCCGCTCAGTAGGGCAGAGCCCTCATGACCTCAACACCTCCCATTAGGCCCCACCTCCCAACACTGTTGTATTGGGGATTGAGTTTCCAACACATGAATTTTGGGGGGACACATTCAAACAGTAGCAATGCCCATGACAGGGAGTACAGCCAGGGTGATAGGCTCTGCACATATTTCATAATGAATGACACATTTCCAACTCTTTATAAAGTCTAAAGTGCATTTTGCTATCTGTCTATCTTATCTATCCATCATCTATCTATCACTTATCTATCTTTCCCACTCACATGCTATGATGAATGGTTAAGAGCCCCAGGCTCTGGTGTCAGACGTCCAGTGTTTCTGGCTCTGCTCCTCACTAGCTGTATGTATAACAACAAGTTGCTTACCCACTCTAAGCCTTGATTTCCTGTTCTATAAAATGGGGACAATATTAGTATCTGCTTCTACCTCTTGGGGCTATAGGGACTATATGAAATAATGCATGCCATGTGCTCAGCCTGGTACTTGTTACCCACTAAGCACACCGTCAACTTTGGCTGTCAAACCTGAGAATCCCCTAGATTCTCACGGGCAACTGGCTAACTTTTCCTTCTGGGATAAGACCAGCTGAGGGGAAAGCATGGTTATGAGCAAGACAGGAGGGAGGAAAGTAAAGGGTTCTACCATGTGAAACAATGACACCACCACACCACCAGCAACAAAATGGCAATTCCAGTCATGGCATTATTTACCAGCCAGGAAGCCAGCATAGAGAATGAAAGAGTAGGCTGGGCTTGCCTTTCTTCAGGCATCCCTTAGACTGGAATAAGACTAAGAAACACCACAACCAGAGACACCAGTGGTCAGAGCTGAGCAGGTGAGGAATTAAGAGCTGGGCTGTGCCTGTCAGCCGTGATGTGCTCTAAAGAAGTGGACTTTAGGAGCCTTGGGGTGTGAACCCAGCCAGCAGCTGGAGAAAGCAGCCAGTCTCCAAAAAGAGGAGCAGACTACTTTTCAGTCCATTATTGGAAAGTGTAAAAAGTTTTAAAGGATGTTTTGAAATACATATTGCTAATACCTCAGAGCACAAGTATGCATTTCCTATCCCCAAATAGCTGTAAATCTCAATAGTTGTACCTTACATGTTTGTCAGACACGATTTTATGAGTCCATTTCCTTACTCCGTGCACATTCTTCAATCCAGGTTCTTTCAAATTCAGTCCCCTGCCATTCTCACAGTGCCTTTTATCAGGTGCCCTCTAGAGCGCTTGGCAGACTCTTAATGACCAGTTCTCCCAGCATCCTGTGTTGTTGAATTACCCTTGTTCCTCAAACAGTAAGTGGAGGATAAGTGACTTCCTAAGGTTATGTTGGAAATAGATCTCAAGAGGTGCTGTAGCTTGGGGTTCTCTCAAGATTACTTGGCCTGGGTGGACATCAGGACGCATTCCAGGAGCTCGATGTACATGGAATGGCATGTTGATGCAGGAGGATGTGGCTAGACAGCAAGAGCCAAGAGAAAGAGAGAAAACCTGACTCTTGCCCTTGAGCAGTGGGATGGATAGGAGGAAGAGTGTTTGCCTTCATCCAGTGGTCTCAGAGAGTGGCCTCAGCATCAGCAGCACCTGGGGACTTAGACATGCACATTCCTGGGCCGTGCCCCAGCGTAACTGATTCAGACACTGTGGATGCAGCTCAGCAATCTGTGAGCCCTTCAGGGGTTCTGGTCCATGCCAGTGTTTGAGAACCATTTGTCACTGCATGCACAGCCTGTACCACCAAACCTGCAAAGTGGCTGAAAGGGCCTTTGTGGAGTGTACTGGCATTAAAATGAAACTGTGAGGGAGAGTATCAAGCCTGCCTTCCAGGGGAGGATAAAAGGGAAGAGAAGGAAATGCTTTTTCTCAATTTCCTTAACATTAATGCCTGGAATTATGGAAAGTAGAGGTGGAAGGAAACTTCATAGTTATGGAATTTGACTCCCTTATTTTATTTCATGAGGAAGCTGAGGCCAAGTTGATGAAAGGATCTGCCCAAGGTAGAGTGTGAGTCAAGACTCAGCAGCAGAGCTCCTGACTCCTCGCCTCCCAGCGCCACCTGCAGGACCCCTTGGGAGGTTATTCACAGCTTCCCCTCCCCTTCCGGCCCAGACCTGTCACCTCCACCTGGATTGTTTCCACATCCTCCTGGAACTGCTCTTTTCTTCACGCTTCTCCTTGTCTTACCTATTCCTAACATCACTCTTCACGGCCATGGTCTCTTGAGTGTTCTATGATGGATCATTTATTTCTCTTCTGTGTCAGGTTTTTTCAGCCTTCATAATCTGGTTCCTCTGTTTCTTTTCCATTTTATATCAAGAACCTTGATTGATGTTCTTTCCCAAGCAGGCATGCCCCTTTCTTTTCTTCTAAACCAAGGGTCATTAATTTTTTTTCTATAAAGGGCCAGATAGTAAACATTTTAGCCTTTGTGTGTCATATGGTTTCCATTCCAGCTGCTCAACTATGCAGCTAATAGTGCAAAAGCAGCTATAGACAATATGTAAATGAATGAACATGGCTGTGCTCCAATAAAACTTTATTTACAAAAACAGGTGGCGGTGATAAAAATGTTCAACAAGCTAGGAATAGCAGGGAACTTCCTTAACTTGATAAAAAGCATCTATTAATACAAAAAACTTACAGCTAACAGCATACTCAATGGTAAAAGATTGAATGCTTTCCTTCTAAGATCAGAAACCAGAATAGGATGTCTGTTCTCACTACTTGTATTCAACATTGCACTAGAGGTTACAGCCAGGGCAATTAGGCAAGAACAATAAATACAAAGTATCCAGACTGAAAAGGAAGAAGTGAAACTATCTCTATTTGCAGATGACATATTGTAAATAGACATAAGACATTTGTATATAGAATATCCTAAAGAATCCATTAAATACTATGAGAATCAATACATAAGTTCAGCAAGGTTGTGGGATAAAAGATCAATACAAAAATAAATTGTATTTCTATACACTAGCAATGACATTCTAAAACGATTTTATTTATAACAGCATTAAAAGCACAAATTACTTAGGAAAAATTTAACAAAAGAAGTCCAAGATTTGTGAAAACTACAAAACATTGTTGAAAAAATTTCAGAAGATCTAAATAAATGGAAAGAGAGTTCATGTTCATGGATTGAAAGACTTAATATTGTTAAGATGTAAATACTTCCCAAATTGATCTACAGATTCAAAGCAATCCCTGTCAAAATACCACACAGCTTCCCCCGACCCCAGAAATTGACATTTTGATCTTAAAATTCATATCAAAATGCAAGGGACCCAGAATAGAAAAAACAATCCTAAAAAGGAACTAAGTTGGAAGACTAATACTTTCTGATTCTAAAATTTACTACAAAGTTATAATAACTAAGACAGTGTGGTGCTGGCATAAGGAGAGATATGTAGATCAATGGAATAGAATTGAGAATCCAGAAATAAAACCATGGGTCTGTGGTCAACTAATTCTTGACAAGAATGGTAAGACCATTCAATAGGCAAAGAAGAGTGTTCTAAACAAATGATGCTGGGGCAACTTGGATAGCTACATGCAAAGGATGAAGTTGAACTCTTACGTCTAACCATATGCAAAAGTTAACTCAAAATGGATCAAAGATCTACATGTAACAGTGAAAACTGTAAAACTCTTAGAAGAAAACCTAGGGGTAAATCTGTATGACCCTGGATTTGGCAATGGATTCTTAGATATGACATCAAAAACAAAGCAACAATGACAAAAATAGATAAATTGGACTTCATCAAAGCTAAAAGCTTTGTGCTTCAAAGGGTAACATCAAGAATGTGAAAAGGCAATACACAGAATGGGAGAAAGTACGTGCAACTCCTATATCTGTTAAGTGACTTGTATCTAAAACAACTTTTCTAAGTTAACAATAAAAAGACAAATGATCCAATTTAAAAATGGGCAAAGGATTTGATAGACATTTCTCCAAAGAAGATATACAAATGGCCATAACCACATGAAAAGATGTTTAACATCATTAGTTGTCAGGGAAATACAAATCAAAACCAAAATGAGAAACCATTTCACACCCACTAGGACAGATAGAATTAAAAAAAAACCAGGCAATAATAAGTGTTGATGAGTACATAGAGAAATCAGAATGCTCATATACTGCTGGTGGGAAAATAACATGGTGCAGCTATTTTGGAAGAGTCTGGCAGTTTCTCAGATGATTTAAACATAGAGTGACATACGATCTAGTAATTTCACTCCTAGGTATATATCCAAGAGAAATGAAAACATATGTTTACACAAAAACTTGTATATAAAATTTCATGGTAGCATATTCATAATAGCCAAAAGGTGGAAAAAAATTCAGTATCCATCAATTGATGAGTGAATAAACAAAATGGGGTATATCTGTAGAGTGGAATATAATTGGGCCTTAAAAAGCAATGAAGTACTGATACATGCACAACATGGATGGATTGTTAACAATTATGCCAAATGAAAGAAGCCATTCACAAAACATGATTTAATTTCTATTAATATTTATATAAACTTTTCAGAATAGGCAAATCCATAGAGATAGAAAGCAGATTAGGAGTTGCTTAGGATAAAGGTAGGGGGAAGAAGGGGTCAGAAGGGGAATGATAATTGACTTCTAAAAGGGTTTCTTTAATAGGGAATGAAAATGCCAAAATCAGACTGTGATGATAACCCTATAAATATACTAAAAAACATTGAACTTTATACCTTAAATGGGTGATTTGTGTGGTATGTAAATTATATGTCAAAAAAGCTGTTAAAACCAAACACATGTCAGGCCAGATTTGACCTGTGGGCCATAGTTTGCTAACCCCTGCTCTAAACTTATGCAAATTCTATCCATCGTTGAAGACTCATGTAAATCAGAGAAAAACACCAACCTATTGAGGCCTGTGCTTTTTCTGTTGTAGGTTCTGCTGCCGTCTTAACTATTCTTCAAATATTTATTGAGGCCTGTCATGTGTTAGAAACTGTGCTAAGTATCTGGAATACAAAGATTATTTGGACACAGTTCTCTTCCTTAAGAAGCTTATGATCTGGTAGAAAAACAGATGAAATCAAATAACCAATACAAAGGGAGGTGATATATATATATATATATATACACACACACACACACACGTATGTGTTACATGTTCTTGACATGAAGAAGAGATGTGTAAACTGTGATGGCTGGGTGTCGAGGGAGGGCTGATCTGAAAAAATGGCAGAGTAGTGGGTCTTAAAAGGATTGCAGGAGTTAGCCAGGTGGATACAGGAAAGGGGCATTGAAGAAGGAGACCACTGTCTTAGCAGAGCGTGGAGGCATGAGTCAGCACCATGCACCTGAGACCCTAGGTGGCTCTGTAGGCCAAAGACCCTGGGGAGGCTGGTCATGGAAGGGGGCTTGGCTTAAGCACAGGTTCCCTCTTCTTCTTGACAATCGTGCTTCTCTCATCTCCCAAGCTGCTGCTTCTCCTTTGCTCAGTTCCAGGGCAAACTTCTCTTTTGGCCTGCTGTGGTCTGCTTCACCAGCCAGCCACGCTTCCTCCTTTTCTTCTTGGTACCTCCCACTTGTTTCTCCACCACGATGGTTTCAATAAAAATACTGTCTATTTACTATTCTTCTGCGAATTCCTATTACTTTCTGTTAAGTCTTTCCCTCTGTTCTCACAAGCTTTGCACAGAGCGTCCTGGCTCATCACCATGACCTGTCAGCCTTCTTAAACTCTTTGATAGCTAGAAATCCACAGGTCAGCGTGATGCCGACTTCTGCTTTCTGTACTTGAACAAGGACAAGCGCTTATTTGTATTCAAAAATGATTCATTCTTGTACTTTCTTCCTAATGTTTTACTCTAATCAAGAGGACACAGCAAGGGGGTCCTGTGGCTGGGACATCCATTAGACATGACTATCGTCTTTTGGTTCCTGGAATCTTCCAGGGTCAAGTGACTCTTGCTTGAGCACCAGATCTCTCAAGTGAATAATGTGGTCCTCCCGGCCAAAGCACTTCTTAGCTTCTGCCCACAATGACATGGGTGCTTCATCATTTTAGACACAGGAAACCACATGCCTTTGCTCTGGAACTGTAAAACAAACACATCTGGCCCTGATGTTCTCTCTGCCAAGGTGCAATCTCACCCAAGTCATGACCAAAATAAGAATCCTTCGTGGAGTTAAGGGAGAGTACAAAGAGAAGTGATGAAGTGGCAGAGAAGGGAGAGAGACGGAAAGTCATGGTGATCTGGGAATAAAAGGGGGAGTTTAGGAATCTGAGGAAAACCAATTTAGGCCAAGAACGAGGTGTCTGTACTGGAGAAAAGCTTGCTATTGCCTTTAATGCTCCACTCCTTCCAAAACCCAGTCATAAATGTTCTTGGAATAATAAGAAAAATGAGGCTGATGTTAGTTGGGGATTGTGTTGGGGTGGGATATGGGCCCAGTGCCCGCCAGTGTGACAGCTCAACAGATCCCAACACCAGAAGCCTGGGCCAGCTTACCAAGGACGGCCCTGACGCCCTCCTCGGTGAGGCAGAGAGGAGGCCGCTAGTCATGGCCCCGCATCTGAGTGCTGCAACATCAGGGTTTCTAAAAGGTGCCATGTTAGGAACTTGTGTTTAATAACTTGCTAGTACTTCATTTCAATTTTTGTGTTTTTTTTTTCACTTTGTAAAAAAATTGAAACAGAGTCTTACTATGTTGCCCAGGCTGGCCTCCTACCTTTAAGTGATTCTCCTACCTCAGCTTCACAAGTAGCTGGGAAAACAGGCCCCGTGACTGCACATGGCTTTAATCTTATTTTTAATAAATATTCATATCACAATCATTATCAAAAATTAGTCATAGAAATTAAAGTTTCTTTTTTAGTTGGTTTTCCAAAGTACTTTGTCAGCATTACAAAAATAATATTTTTTTAAATGGGTTTTGAGAGGGCAATGAACACATGGTCTCTCAGCTCAGAGAAGAGGTGCTGGGGGAGTGGTAAGGGGTTCCCAGCCCTGTGAGAACTGAGGGTTCCGGCCCTGCCTCCCCCCAGCCCTCCAGCAGCTCTCTGGGGCCCACCCTGACTATCTCTGTTCTCTGCTTTCCTTCTTCTTCATTTTTTTTTTCATCAAAAAGACACTCTCCAGCATAACTTGGCCTGCTGGATTTGCATCATGTTCTGAGTACAAAGACTCCGAGCTGGAATGGGCACCATGTGTCCCCCTTGCCTTCCTTTTCCTTGACTCTGTCCCCACTCCCCCCCTCTCCCCACCAAGTCCCCTCTTTTCCCAGGAACAAAGGCAAAGCCCTCAGTTACCAAACATGCACTCAATGCACTCAAATGGCTCCTGGAACTGGGGGATCGTCTACATCCGCAGGGTATGAACCCTGCATTCAGCCTCCCAAATGCTCCGCTGTATTTGCCATCTCTGATTTTTCTTTGCTTCAGCCTTAACCCACCCTGTGACAAACCCAGGCATGCCCTGGATGCATCGTCAACATAGAGAATTGATTCCTCCCGCGGCCAGGCTGAAGGCCTACCTGATCTCTGAAACCCGAGGCTCCAGGGCCTTGCCGAGGTCATGCCTCTTTTCCCAGTGAGCTGTTGACCAAGATTTGTTCAATAATTCTGTAAGGGCTGCAGCCCAGGGTGGCCCTCTGGGAAGGTGAAAATCTCATTCTTGAATGTCTAGTTAATGTTCCTTTTCACCTTCTAGGGAGGCTTCTGTGGGAGGCCCCATCAGGTTCTGGTTAGAGAGCAGCTGGCCTTGCTGTGTGAGCACTGCCTGGAAATGCTGTGATCCCAGGACTGACTCTGGTCATTTAGTGGTGCACTCGCTGAATAATGCAAAGTGCCGCTTTATCCAGGACCTTCCCCTACTCACCTGCAGCAGTGACTGACGAGGCTGCTGGGAGCTGTGACAAGGAAACAAAGACACCTGGGGCAGCCAGGTTGCTTTTACTTAAACCTCCCGACTTCCAGGGGCTGTGGCAGTGCCCGTAATTACATTCCCTGCACTGCCCACCTCCCTGGTGTGGGTGCTTCCAGGGGCAACTGTGGTCTCATGAATCTTTCTTGCATAAACTTCACAGTCCTCAGGGTAAACAGCAAATGGGGAATGAGAATTGTCTGCCTGGAGATGCTGAGGTTAAATACTGAACAATAAAGACCTTCGCCCATTTCAAACTTTCCTATGTTGTCTCTTTTGCTTTCAATCAAGACTTCCGTGCACCTAACACCAGCAGACAGAAGGTGGGGAGGTGGGGCCGTGGGGCTGCGGGTGGGTGGTGTAGGTGTGAAAGTCTAGAGGGGGGACAGGGTCCTTTATTACAACCCCAAGACTATTTGAAGCATGTCATGAGGGGCCACTGGCAGACAAAGCTGCCCCTATGTCTTTGGTTTTCCTCTGAAGCAAGGTCTCGAACTTTGCCTGCAGGTAACAGGTCAAAAGGAACAGACCACGCTGCCAAGGTGTGGTCACGACATCAGGCTGACTCCTGCCAGGATCATCAGCTTGGCAGGGTGAAACTGGAGCATCTTAGCCTGGACCCTCAAGCTGCTTCCCAGTGTCTAAGGCAGTGCTAATCCTCAGCTGTGAGATGCGTGGCAAGTAGTTTCTTATAACATTTACAATGGATTGCTTACTTAAAAAATAAAATGTTTTCTGTATTGTCCCTAGAATATTGCCCCCAACATTTACCTGCATTTGGCTATGCTTCCTGCATAGGAGACAGTGTGGTTGAGTTATAAGTAGCATAATAGGTTTATGATGCGTGAGTATTGTCATTGGACAGTGAGGTCTGCTGATCCAAGAGAGGCATTTCACCGTTCACCATGCAGGATTCTGAAAAGGAGAAACAAACAAACAAAACAAAACCCACCAACAACAAATGCAACCAGAGGGGCACAGGCTGAAAATGGTAATGGGATTCCATCTCTTACACCAGTTCTGATTGGTAGAGGCTGCCTGTGGAGAGGCATTCTGCAGCTGTGTCTGGGCTTAATGAGCAAGAACACCACGATCTGTTGGTGATGTCTGCCACGGGTGAGTATTTGACTGAGTAGTATTCGACTCAGTGAACTGCAGAATGGAATTCTGCCTGAAAGTCTCTCTTGAGAGCAATTCCAAGGCTGGATCTGGGTGTAGTCAATAAGAACATCTATTGGGGATATTGGCCGTAGGTGAGGATGTTCCCCCTTGTGTATTTGACATAAGCAAACTATAGGCTGGAGTTTCATAATCAACTCCGAAAAACTCCACTTGCCCTAGTCCCTTAAACTGCTCACCCAGGAAGAATCAAGCAGCAGGGAGGGTCACAAGTGTCCATCTCTGTTTCCACCAGCCTAGGAGGAAGACTTTTTATGTAATCTTGCTCCCTCTGCACCGTGGCAAGTACAAGTACCTTCCAGGCCACTGGGAAAGTCCTTGGCATCCCTCCCATCTCTTGTGGTTTTACTTTTGTTGTAACTGAAGCTTGGGAACAGACTTGTCTCCTGTTGAATTCCAAAAAAATTCCCTATATCAGTATAATCCTAAGGAAAGTTTAGCAGTGACAATGGTGACATTTGTACCAGCTTTGGAAAAGCCACACTGGTTTTTATATATATCACACACAAATTATATGTTCATATTTTAGCTCCAGACTTTCTTTGATAAATGTCCAAAGAGATGAGGGAAAGAACAGGGAGGGATAGATTGCTTCAAATCCTCAAGAATCTCCAAATCCCTCACTAGATGAGAAGCAAATTAAAGATCTTCGACAGGTTAAAATCAAGTGTTTGGGGTTTCTCCACCGGAGCAAATGAATTTCCAGTTTAATAACTTTCTTAGAATTCCCCCTGCTATTCTAAGCTGTGAGCCTTTCAACTCCATGAGCGTATTCCTGATATGTGTCATGAGTTTTAAATATGACAGTGGCTTTTAATTAAATCCTTGTTTATCATACAGTTAATGGGCTAAGACTAATGACCAAAGGAAAAACAGGCTTTCAGTGATTTTCTCACCCATCATATGATACTTGAGAAAAATAGTAAAGTGATTTCCTCAAGGGTGAGTTAGTATAGATGTCATTTCCCCTATTTGTTCTCCTACATGAGTTCTGGAATGATTTGGGGCAGCCCGTCACTCTGCCTGGGTACATCAAGAAATTACTATAAATCTGTCTGCAGGAGTTTAGAGATTCAACATCTCCCTTTAGCCAAGAGCAGCTGCTAGGTCTGGGCACACCGCCATCTGCAATGCGATCCTTAAAATTTGAGATGACAAATCTTCAGGGTCACCTTTCTCTCTTTTCTCTTTTTCAATGATGGACATAGAGCGCCGGTGTTGACTCTGGGAACTTGGAGCCCATGCCTGCTAAATGCACACTCGCTGGCCTGCTTCACCTGCCTCGTTTCCTGTGCGTGTCTGCCTTCTCCACTCCTCCCCGCCAGCTCCCTCCTCTCCCAGATTTCTAACTACTGCATAGGATTTTGAAAGTTGGAGCCCTGCATTCTCTTCTCTGAAGTGATGCTAGGTAACTTTGGGGCAGTCACTCAATCACCTTGTACTTCATTCTTTTCCATCTATGAAGCAGGGATAGTCATACTATTTTCTGAACTACCAAAATGCAGTGTTCTGACATCAGTTACCGAAGTAAATGTTTAAAATGGAAAGAAGAAATTGTGAGCCTTTGACTATCCGAGGATGTTCCTGGACGTGCTCCCCTGAGCCCTGGGCAGGAAGGTACCCGGGGACATGAGACAGATGGTTGGGATGCTCATTGCCATTACCATGGGGGTGCACAGAAAACTCCAGGGCACTGTAGTGAGAATGCACTAGAAGTTGAGCCTCCAAATTGACAATCATGGCCATCAAAATGTTTCTAATTCTTCGTACTTAATCCAAGCCAGCAATCTCCGATTTCCTCATCGATCATGTTGGAGGCTGGTTAGGGATATGATTCAGTCCTGAGTTCTGAAGCCTCTAGACCGAGAGTCCTAAGTGGGCAGTCCTAGGGCTTCCATGGGCAGAATTAGACAGTTCTGTGAACTTAGATGGGAAAAAAATTATATCCTTATTTTTACTAGCCTTTAACTGAAATTAAGAATCTTCTGTAATTATAAATGTGGGCAGCAAACCACAACAGTATTAGCAATACCTGTCTCTTTCTCACTATCAGAAATTGAAGGTATTTTCATGTGACATTACTGTGGTTGCACATACCTTAAAATATCATTTACACTGATCACTGCTTTGAAATTGCAAGTTATTAGACCAGCTGCTGGATCTGGTTGGGTTAATAAAGAAGCACATGTATAATACTATACACATTTGATTAAAAATATTCTTCTATTTCAATATAATTTGTTTTCTATGAAACCCTATGTCGTTGACTTTGTGTATTTAAAAACAATATTCTGCAGGGGGTCATCAGAGTACAAGGCACAGGGAGGTTGAGACTGCCTGCTGGGACCTGTCTGCTGCCTCCCACGGCCAGACGCTGCAGCTGTGAGCAGGAAGCAGAGCCGAGGCCTCCCAGTCAGAAGGCCTTGGTCCCAGCCCTGGGGCCCCACTCTGTCTGACTGGGGAGTCACTTAGCTTCTGTGTGTTTCCATTTTCCTCCTATAACAAGGAGATGATAATATTTTCCCACTTGGTTGGTGGGGGGATTAAATGAAATAACAAATGTCAGGATGCTTTGTAAACTGTAAAGTGCTATGCAAATGCTAGGTATTAATATTCAGTGGTTCCAGGCACTTGTTTTACTTAGCATTTCTAGCATCAAGCCAATAATGAAGGGGAAATGAAAAGGGGGAAAAAAACCAACCAAAAACAAACAATCTGGAGGCCAGATGCTTGTGTGCAAGAAACCGGAGGAGAAAAGTACTTGGGCTTGAATTATGGAACATTCATGGGTATGGTTAAGAATATAATGGAATCAGATAGAGCTGGGTAAGAATCCCTTCTCTGTCACATACCAGCTGAGCATCTTAGGCAAATTTTTAAAACTCTCTGAACCTCAGTTTGCTCATCTGGAAAATGGGGATACCAGTTACCACGTAGGGTCGTTGTTAAAGATTAAATAATGCTTATTCCTGAGCCAGCATATAGGGTTCAAGGTCCGTGTTTGGATACTTTTCCAAACCCACTGTTTCTTAGCAATCTGAGATGGAGCAAATGAGGGAGAAACAGAGAGATACAAGAATTGCATGTAGAATTTCCTCGTGAGTTGCCGGTCCGGAAGCTTTGTTTTTCAACAACTCGTGTCACATGAGTTTCACCAAGGATATTTGCAGTGTCCTTGGATGAGTTTGACCTTCATTCTGGTGAGCCCCAGAGGGCATAGAGCTCCCATGGTGACTCTGATGACCTAACCAAATCTTAACCCACGCTGCTGTCCACTATGGTAGCCACTAGCCACATGAGGCTATTTCATTTTTAATTAGTTAAAATTAAGCAAAATTAAAAATGCCATTCCTTGGTTGTACTAGTCACATTGCAATTGTTCAGTAGTCACATGTGGCCAGTGGCTACCTCAGAATTACAGAACATTTCTGTCTCTATGCAAATGTCCTTGGACAGTGCTGTGACTCTGTCCGTGAGGGGTTAAATCTTTCCTAACAACACAGTAGGGTCACTTATGTGAAACAAAGCAACTGTCTGCCTGGGATATGCCCTTCCCCCAAACCCCCTCTCCCAAATTATCTGAATCTCAGCAGGTTCCAGATATGGAGATGGAAGGTGCTCTCTCTAGAGGAGCTTGCAAGAGCACTGAGAATGTCCTCAGGGCCCCATGATTCCCAAGGGATCTTGCAAGAAAAAGGAGCATTCTTTCTATGACTCCTGTTCTTTTTCCACTCCTCCCACCCATCTCTTCCTAATGTCTGTGATTATTCTCCTGGCTTGGGGCTCAGGCCACATCCTCTGTTATCTCATCTGCTTCTGGATTTCTGTAATTGGAATTTAAAGAGGAAAGGATTGTAGGAAAAGTGGTGACTTCAGTGCGAGCTTCCTCTGTGAGTGTATCACAGTACAGTGGTTCCCCCTTACCCGAGGCTTCACTTACCGAAGTTTCAGTTACCCTTGGTCAATCGTGGTCCAAAAATATTAAATGGAAAATTCCAAAAATAAAAAATTCATCAGGTTTAGATTGCACGTTGTTCTGAGCAGTGTGATGAAGTCTCCTGCCATCCCTCTCCATCCTGCCCTGGATGTGAATCATCCCCTTGTCCAGCATCTCCACGCTGCCCACGCTCCTGCCCATCAGTCACTTGGTAGTCGTCTCAGGAGATCAGCTGTCACAGTAGGGCAGTGTTGGTGTTCAAGTAACCTTTATTTTTCTTAATAATATCCCCAAAGTGCAAGAGTAGTGATGCTGGCAATTTGGATATGCCAAAGAGAAGACCTAAAGTGCCCTCTGTAAGTGAAGAGGTGAAAGTTCTTGATTTAATAAGGAAAGAAAAAAAATCGTATGCTGGGGTTGCTAAGATCTAAGGTAGGAATGAGTCTTCTATCCATGAAGTTGTGAAGAAGGAAAAAGTTTGTATGTAGGATATATAGGGTTCCCATGATCCACGGTTTTAGGCATCTAGACTGAAACTGAGGCATTTCAGACCCCTAGGATATGAGGATCTTGGATTATATCCCCCAGGATAAGGGGGGCTGCCGTGGGGAGAGCCTGGTATCCACTCCTTTGATATAGTGATAGCACCAGTCTTATCTGCAAGTCTCATTAAGCCTGTGGAATGGGACTCACAGAACCAGCAGCCCTGATTTGATGGATTTCTCTGCAAAGTTAATCCTTCCCTCTGCCTCAGTTTCTCCTTTATCACAGGGGATGCTACTTCTCACCTCAGAGCATCCTAAAGAAGAGGCTGATAAAAATCACTCTCACCAACTAAGATGCTTAAAATCTCTTTCAAGATGCTTTTCACCTGCCCTCCTTATCTCGACATACTCTTGGAAGAAATAACCTTCTCTCTCACTATCTTCTTTGTTTTCCAAAACCAATGAACTAATTTCCATTCATTATGAAGATGTCTTCGTGAACTCAAGACCTTAATGGAGGAAGAAACTATCACCTAGGGAAATCTGTCTCCTGTTGCCTCATAAATATTATATGAAGGCGTATTAAGATAATACAAGCTGCTGTAACAAACCAGCCCCCAAATGTCAGTGGTTTAACACAATAGAAGTTTGTTTTTTGCTCACATAAAGTCTCACCTTGTATTTCATAACGGGCTTTCCATGATGAGGTTTGCAGACACGAAAGCACTTTCTTAGTATTTCCATGCGCTAGATCTTCTAAACTCGGCCAGCAGGTTGGACGAGAGAGAATGGAGGCTGGTGCGGAAGGTTTACGCGGGCGAGCCTGCAAGTAGAGCATGGTGTCTCCTCCTCATTAGCTGCCCTCTCTGCAGCCTGATCCTCCACATGGGGCTTTGGACGCGCTATGGCAAAGTCTAGCCGTGATCCACAGCATTCCTCTTTTGCCAGCACCAAGGAAGGGAGGGCTTATAAAGCTACCAGCACCCTCTGTGTTTGCTGCTGATTTAGACCAGAACTTCAGGTCTCAGCTGGGTGGAGTTGAGAAGATCTGGGACTGTTGATGCAGCTCCCAGCTCCCCAAAGGAATCCTGGCTAAGGAGGGTGCTGAGGAGGCCCTTTTGCCACCCGGGAAGTACCTTTCATAAGACTAGGGAGTGAGACCCTCAGGTAACTCTCAGCTCTCAGAGGCAAGTCCCCAAAGACCATCCTCCTACAGGGTCTCAGCCCCAGATGTTTCCTATCGGATTAGCTTTCCCTTCCCGCAGGACTCTCTCCGGCAGTCTCTTGCCACTCCAGGTGATGTCAGCTCAGGCCAGGCAAACTAATTTTAATCTGAGGGCAAGTAAAAACATAATTAAGGAGGTAAATGTGTTTCCTGAAAAGCATACAGTTCTCTGTTGACTGTGCATTTTTTCCAGTGTCTGTAAAGACAAAAGACAAGCATTCGTCAATACAGATACAGCTGCTCATTTGTTTGTGGAGTTTGCAATTAAATACAATAGCTTGTTTTTAAAAACCCAGCTTCTGCTGCCCAGTGCAATCTATTTTGGAGGGCAAGAGAGAAAAGAAGAAGAATTTTTAACTCCAAGCACCGAGCAGAGGGAAATAAAACCTGTGCAAGCACTGAATTCTCTTTGAATAGGAATGTTGGGAGAAAGAGCTAGGATCTAAATCGTCCCCCAGGGTGGGGCTGCTTTTCCCTTGCTGTTATCTCCGCATCTTCACCTTCACGTTGCCCTGCAGAAGCCAAGAGATCAAGATGAATGAGCTTTCCCAGTTGCCTTAATATTTAAAGCCACAAGCAGGCCCCAGTTCCTGAAGGTGGTGGTTTAACTCCTTGGCTGCCACCTGGTGCACTGTTGCGTTAACACAGCCGGGCCATGGTTTCAGCAGGTGACGCACAGGGAAGCAGCAGGGTGGGGTCCCTGAGCACAGGGGCCTTGCGTGCTCACCTTCCTCTCCTGGAGGGCCAGGCTCTTTAGTATGCCCCACTTAGCTCAAAATTCAAAGAAGGTCACTGTGGTCCCAGGAGGCCATTCAGTCATAATAGAGATGGTTAGAATGATAGCCCTGAGGCTGTGGGTTAGGAAAACACATTTATTAGAGGAGGCCCGAGACTGCATTAATTAAGTGACACAAATGAACGCAAGTTGATGAAATCTCAATTGGATTCAACGAACTCAGCTACTGCCCTCCCCACCGCACCCCGTGCAGCGGTCTCTGGCAGTGGCACAGCTGGGACTGAGGCCTGTGGTCAGGAAAGGGGGCATCTGGAAGGTGGGCCTCCCGAACTCTCCCGGAAAGTCAATCCTGAAGGGAGGGGAAGTGAGGACCTGGATTTGCTACCTTCTGTCCCCAGACTCAGCTGGCACCTTCTTTTGTAACTTTGAACAGGTCTCTCTATGCTTCTTTCCTAGGGTTTGCCAGACCCAGAGTCCTTATCTCCAGGATATTTTGAAGAACACAAGGTAATTTTTTAAAAAGGCATTGAAATGAAAATGAAAAGCATCAAAGATGACTGCAATGATGCACTTACGGTTTTATCATCCATTCATTCATTTAATAAAAATTTATTGCATGCCACCCATATCAGGCACTGAGATTATAGCAGTCAGTGAGAATAATCATGTGATGCTAACAGCAATAGCAATAACCACTGCTCTTCATACTTGCCAGGCACTGTTCTACGTGTTTCATGTACATTCACCCAATCACCCTGGCAATAACCCAGTACTACACAAGACAAATACACAAGGCACGATCCTGCCCATAAGGTGCATGCAACCGAGCAGGTGAGGCAAGACCTCTGCTGCAAGACAGCCAGAGGCTGAGGGCACAGGGGGCCTGGGGAAGGCCTCCAGCAGGGGCTTGGGCTGAGCCAACACTTCCCAGCTGAGGCAGGAGGAGGAGGGGGCCTGGAGTAGGGAGAGCATGCCTTAGCGGACTGTGGGGACAGTAGTTCCTCTGGCTGGAGTTTAGAGCAATGATAAGAGATGTCGGGGCGGGGAGGAAAGTCTGGGAAGACTCCCTAAAGGAGGTGAGAAGCGACCTGCAGGATGTGTGGAGTTGGCAAGGCAAAGGGGTGGGGTGTGGCTGAGAGCCCTGAAGGTCCAAAGAGAGCTGGACCCCAGGGCTGGGGCTGCAGGGAGGTGGGGGGAGAGAAGAGGCCGAGGGGTGAGCATGTCAAGGCCGTCAAATAGCTCCAAGCTGCATGCAGGAGGCTGGATGCTCTTCTCAGGGGTGTAATCAGCATGGAGGGCAAATAACAGAGGGCCAAGGGGCGGCAGGGGGACCCAGAGGACCCTCAGCGAGTGCTGGAGGGGAGTGAAGAAGGCCTAGCAGTGGGAGGGAGGTAAGAAGGAGATGGACTCATGAGCTACCTAGGAAGTGAGTGGGAGAGAGGTTGGGATCCAGGGTGATTTCTGGGACCCCCGCAGATCTGCAGAGCACTGACAGGGTCAGCCTCGGGAAGTTGAGCCACTCCAGCCTGGTTGCGCTTCTCTGCCCCCACGTCCCAGGGGAAGGTTTCTCCTGAAGGGGGATGAATGCTGCTGCCTGCTCTGCCCCTTCCCTGTTGCCAGACTCTGTCTGTGCCCCACTGCCCACCTTGGCCCTCAGAGTCCAGCACATGCCACTGGTTTAGGTGTCCACGTAACTCTATAGCCACAGTGGGGGTCACTTTTGGATGCAAACTCTACACGGAGGACCAGGCAGCTACCCAGAGGCTTCCTCAGGGCCTGATTGGCCTGTTAGCATTGGAGCGTTATGCCTGTGCTTTCAGACGTTTGCTGACATCAACCCCGTCTCCTGCAGGCTTTTCTTACTCCATGAGAGATTCTTAATCTGGGGTCAGAAATTCCTTCAGCATCCATGGGTGGGCTCTGTGGCGGAGGCGGGGATGGTACAGGGTCATTTGGAATTATATGTACTTTCATGTGCATGTGATGTTTTTCTGGGGAGAGCGTCATGGCTGTGAGATTCTCTGAGCAGTTTGTAATCCCAAAAAACTTAAGATCCACTGGTCTAGGCTGTGATTTTCAAGGTTAAAATTTTCTTGGCCAATTCTCCTCTCATTTTCACCACCATCTCCCAATACTGAAGCCTTGGATGGGGTTTGCCTCATCTCGTCCCAGCACTGCCAGGAACTCGTAATGAGCATTTGCCTATTAAAGCCTGTCCCCAGCCTACCCTGAAACGCTCTCATGATTCTGCATCAAATATTTCAAAATGCTCACCCTGCACATTTATATTTTATTGTAGGAAAAGTCACATTATTTGAGGGCCCTTCTTCCTGCAGATCCCATCACTTTTGAAGAGGAGCAAGCTACTGCACACCTGCCTGATTTAGGCCTCCCAACTTGGCCGACTCTTGGTAACGACAGCAGCTACCATTGGTTGGGAGCTTGTTGTAAGCCAGGCACTGTGCTAGGCACCTGTAGTATTTCATTTAAACCTCCTAATAGTGCGAATACGGAAGCCAAAATCAGTATCTCTCACCAGGGGGTGATTTGAAAGGCCAAGGAAGGTTCTGCTACCACCCCCCAAAATAGTCCCCTAACCTAGAATGCCCAGTGTCTACAATTCCAACATTAGAGATTATTTCCTTTAGATTGGTTCAGTCCTCCGTTCCCCACAACTTGAATCTCTTAAAAATAAAAGAGTCACCTGAGGATAGGAATCAGGGAGGTCCATGAGCTACAGTATTAACCCTGAAAGATCTGAGGGTAGAGTATGTGCAAAGAGGGAGGAGAGTAGATAAAAGGACACTCACTGTTGCCAAGGACCAGCCCTGCACACGGCCCCGCCTCATCACCATGGTGGAAGGAGTTTTGTGGACCAGACTTATCATTGGTTTTGCCAATACTAGCCTCCCCAGTGCCCTGGCTGGTGCTTCCACAGCTGAGAGAGGTGGAGGGACAGTCTAGCACTGTCCAAGGCTCTTGGACGATTCCCTTGCATTTCCCCTTTGTGAGCAAGTGACCTGCCACCTCTGGGAAGTCAGCCAGTGGCCTGACAATACCTGACATGGGAAGCATCAATCCTGGCTTCTGGGAAAGGTGGTCCTATGGTTATCACAGGGGCAACATGACCCCCAGGGGCTGCAGTGCATGTGGTCCACTGCTGGCTTGAAGACAGAAGCCCAAGACACTTCTTCATGGCCCCAGTGTCAGACACCAGCCTGTCCTTTTTCATGTGGGGCCATTGGACTTTTATCTGAATGAGGCTCTGTTATGGGCTGCATTGTGTCCCCCCCCACAATTTGTAAGTTGAAGCCTTAACTCAGAGCACCTCAGAATGTGACTATTTTTGGAGATAGGGCCTTTAAGGAGGAAATTAAGCTAAAACAATGCTGTTAGGGTAGGCCTAATCCCAATCTGACTGGACACCTTATAGTAAGAGGAAATCTGGACTCACAGAGACACAGGAGTCTGTGCAGAGGGAGACCACAGGAAGAGGCAAGCCGGGAAGAGAGGCCTCACCAGAAACTAACCCTGCTGGGACCTCAGTCTTCGACTTCCAGCCTCCAGAAGTGTGAGAACGTAAATTCCTGGTGTTTAAGATACCCAGTCTGTGTTATCTTGTGATGGCCCTGGCAGACTAATACAGGCTCCATGAGATTTAGAGTAGTGATCTTCAAAATGAGAGGGACCAAGGTGATCCTTTGAGATGCAGAAAGAAAATATTATAGCATCTAGTTCTGTTGATTTTCATCTGATTCTACACTAATTTCAATTTCTTGTGTATACTTTGAAATATACATAGTAGATGAATATGGTAGGACATGCAAAAAATTTATAAACATGTAAATATTGGGGATATGTGCTTAAAAAAATTTTATAGGTAGAGCAAATAATCAAAAGTTTGGAGATCACAGAGCCAAGATAGGTAGTTATCTGTGGATCTCTAAATCCTAAAGACAAATAAGAATAATTTCTCTTTTCATAATTACAAGTGCCCTAAAGAGTTCATCATCTGTTCCTCAGTTTACTAAAAAATGTCTGGGGAGCTACTCCTTGCCTGTATGAGGGAGATTTATGTTGTCATTACTATAATTGTTATCTATGAGTGCCTGTGAATAATGGCTCACAGGAATGTGTTCTATTGAACGGACTTGAGGCAACAGAAAAATCAATCCATTAAAAACCATGCTTTTCTTAAACTGCTGATTTTGGCTTCTCTCCTTTTTTCATTCTTCTCTTTGAAGAAAAGACCCAACATTTTAGGATCCTAAAGTTGCCAAAATTACTAAGCACTAATAACATTAGGGAAAGGCATTTGGCACATCTCTGCAACCTTCCCTCTCTGCTCAGCTGTATTCAGGCCCAAATTCTGATTTTGACTTTGAAGAGCTTCACCAGACTGAGGGAGGTGGGCTTCATTAATCCCTGTCTTTAACCCTAGGGGCTCTGCTCATGACCTCTTAAAAACCTGTCAACAGAGAAGTTTAGTGTATGCATCCCCAGTTTTTTTAAAAAAAAGCATTTGTGGATCTGAGACTCTGGAACCCCAAGAGAAAGCATGGCAGGCCCCATGATCCTCAGTGGGGTCATGGTCCACTTCAAGCCCAATGGCATCTTGGCCAAGATCACTTTTTGTTTTGTGATTAGGTAAGAACCATTTATTTCCATTTAAGGGGGAAGATTCTCTACTGGGATTCTAAAGTGGGCCAGTTTGGCTTTGCTCAGCTAAGCTCAGACGCACTCAATGGTTTTGCAATTAGGCAGGACTTAAAAATCTCTTGGAAGTGACTTCCCCTGGCAGACATCGGCGAAATGCGAGAAAGAATATTTCTGGTATACACTGTGGCCCTGCATCGAATTATGCCAGCAGAATGTTCAAAGTGGAAAAAGTCAATGCTATGATGGCAACATTAAAAATGTCTCTTTGGCTGAGTGGTTAATCTTCTTTCATTGTTTAAATGTGTCTACAGGGCCCAGGAGAGTCACAAATCTGCATGAAGGAGAACGCTGCTCTTAGAAATAGCTGGCAGATATATGGCTTTCCTGACTGCTGGTGGGGAGGTCATGCAGCCTGTGCATTACTTATGTCATCAGTGCTTGGGAGTCACCATGACCCGTGTCCTAAATAGGCACCCCTTTGACAGAAGCATAAGCTGAATTGGCCCCCCAAGGGCAAGTTCCTTTTGAGACCAATCAGGCCGTCTCTACTTTGGCCATCTCCACAGTGAAATAATGAGACATAATGTCATTTGGGGACAATGTTGGTTATTACACTTGGAGCCACATAAAAGGCCTTATAGCCTTGCTCAGACCACACATGGTTAGATTTGCTTCTGAGCTTTCTGGAATAAATGGAATGTGACCATGTAGCAAAAAAGAAAAAAAGGGAGGTACTCTGCTGGCAGACAGATCTATCATGGAATACTGACTCTTCTTTTTTATAGGTGTGAGATCTTAGGTGAGTAATAAAATTTCTCTGGGTCTCAATTTTCTCATCTAAAATGGGGATAATAAGACCTAATCTACAGGTGTCATTGTGGTGAGGGTTAAATGAAATAATGTATGCAAAGCACACAATGCACACTCAATTGTGGTAGCTCCCTCCCTTTCCTTCTCCACAAGGCAGAGAGCTGAAATGTTTGGCCATTATATTGTCTCTATTTGCAGTCATCAACAATAGTTTCACTTGCCTTTGTGTGTAGCCTGACATTACTAAGACTTGCTTGGCTTCTTTCTCTCAATAGTATTAATTCAATCTCTTATTGAATCATTCAGCAAACATGTATTTTCCTGGTGCCACACAGGTGCTGGGGACACAAGGTTGAGCATGTTAGACTTCACCTGTCCTCACAGAGCTTCTGGGTGATAATTAAGGCAGACAAGGCCACCAACCCTGCCCTGCCCTACCCTGACTTGTCAGATGGCCAGGGTAAGCCTTCCAAAGGAAGTGATGTTTGAATGAGACTTGAAGGAAATGTGCATATTTGGCCACATTCCCTCCTTCTGTTGACTTCACGACCAATGATGGACATTTGTAAATTGGCTGGAAAGAAGTACTCAAGGCTTATCAGACAGAGAGCAAACCCACAACCTTGGCTTTGTTATTTCTGTTCTCTAACCATCTGAGCTAGCCAGCCACGTCCTCAGACTCGAGTCTGAAGTGGAATTAGAAAGTGGGACTCAACAAAGCACAGAGTTTGGCAACTGATGATACATGAAATTGGCATTTGTATTTTTGCACACATCAAAGGCTTAAGATTTTGCATACTGCTTGACTCAGAAATTCCACTTCTGGAAAATTATACTAAGGAACTAATAACATATTTGTACAAAGATTTGACTACAGGATGTTGTTTGCAATATTATCTTAGCACAAAATTTGAAATAATCTTGACCCTCCAAAATAGTGGACTGGGGAAATAAATCCTGTAAATGGAATCAGAGGAGTAATATGCAGCCATATAAAATTATACTGTTCAAAATATGTATTAACATGGAAAGATATTTGTAATATATGTCAAATGAAAAAAATGGGAATTAGAAAATAGTACAGACAGTATGACTTTTATATTCTTTCCTGGGAAAAATCTGAAAAGAATATATATATTTATGTATTATTAGTAATCATTTCTGGGTTGTGAATTTAAGAATGACTTTTATTGCCCTTTTTTGTTTATTTTTTAGCTTTTCCCAGTTACCATACATTCTTTCTAAGGAAAAAGTGCAAAAAGTAGAGCTTTCATGTGAAAAGATGGTCACCATCATTAGTCATTAGGAAAATGCAAATCAAAACACAATGAAATCCCACTTCACACCCACTAGGATGGCTATTATCAAAAAGATAGATGATAGCAAATACCCAAGAGGACATGGAATAATTGAGCTATACATTGCTGGTTCAGCCACTTTGGAAATGAGAGTCCTTCAAAAAGTTAAACATGGGGCCCCTCAAGGCTCCACTGCTGCTGCTGGGCCCCAAGGCTCTGCCCCTAAGGCTCCACTGCTGTCTCTGGACCAACAGCTCCTCCCTTGAGGCTCCTCCACAGATACCGGGCTCCACAGTTCTGTCCCCTAGGCTCTTGTGCTGCCACTGGGGCCCTGGATGTGGCTCCAAGGCTCCCCACTGCTGTCAAGCACCATAGCCTCAGCACTGAGGCTCCCGCTGGCCACCTGGTGGGAACTGCCCTCACAGGTCAATGCTCTGCCAGGGACCCACCAATCTCAAGCAGGCATTGCACCTGGACCCAGTTAGAGCAAATGCCCATAGCCACTGCCACACCCACGACCACTGCCTAGATAGCCTCACCGAGATGCTACTGTCACCTCCCTGGGAAAACCCAGGCAGAGTAATCCCCCAAATGCCAGCCTCCATGGAGAGGGTCTTGTCCAGCCCCCAACATGAGCTTCCAACAGTGGCCTGGGGAACAACCCCCCACTCCACGCAAAGAACATCCAGCACCAGCCTGAACTGTAACAATCACAGGGAATGGGAAAAAACAGAACAGCTGCATTATAGACTCACAGTGTGCCTGCCCACCTCTGCCAGCTCAATCTTCCAGAGTAGGACAAAAAAGCAACATCTAGGAATTTCTCCTTTTTTTCACTAAGCAGGAGAGTTCCCACCAAAGGAGAACAGGTACAATGCAAACCTATCAGCCTGAGCTGAGAGAATAGGATTCAGATGAGAAGAAACCAGCAAAAGAACTCTAGCAACATTAAAAATTAACATAGTTTGATACTCTCAAGGGATCATAATGGATCTATAGCAATGGACCCCAACTAAAAGAAAACTGTCAAAATGTCAGATGTAGAATTCAGAATATGTATGGCAAATAAGATGAATGGAATTGAAGAGAAAGTTTAAAACCAACAAAAAGGAGCCAAAAAAATTTCACAATATCAATGAAAAAAATAAAAGTCACTAAAGAGCTAGACAACATAAGAAAGGATGTAATAGAACTTACAGAAATGAAAGAGTTGGCTGGGCATGGTGGCTCACACCTGTAATCCTAGCACTCTGGGAGGCTGAGGCAGGAGGATTGCTTAAGGTGAGGAGTTCAACAGCAGCCTGAACAAGAGTGAGATCCTGTTTCTACTAAAAATAGGAAAAAAAATTAGCTGGGCATCATGGTGTGTGCCTGTAATCCCAGCTGACAGGAGGCTGAGGCAGGAGGGTCACTTGAGCCCAGGACTTTGAAGTTGCTGTGAGCTAAGCTGACACCACAGCACTCTGGCCTGGGTGACAGACTAAAACTCTGTCTAAAAATAAAAAGAATCATTTAGGAATTTTAAAGTAAAGCAGAAAGCTTAAACCAAGCAGAAGAAAGAATCTCAGAGTTTGAAGACAAGGCCCTTGAACTAACTCAAAGACACAGAAAAGAGAATAAAGAAGAATGAACAATCATTCAGAGAAATATGGGACTATGTGAAGTGAACTAATATATGAATTATAGGTAATCCTGAGGGAGAAAAAGCAAAGCAAAAAGCGTGGAAAATCTATTCAAGGGAATTATTGAGGAAAACTTCCCTGGTATCTCCAGAGACTCAGATATCCAGATAGAAGATGGTCATGGTCATTGAATACCAGGAAGACTCATAGCAAATAGGACATTCCCAAAACACACAGTCATCAACTTGACCAAAGTTAAAATGAAGGAGAAAATTCTGAAAGCTGCAAGATGAAAGCAACAACTAACCTACAAAGGAAAACCCATCAGGCTAACAGCAGACTTCTCAGCGGAGACCTTACAAGCCAGAGGGACTGGGGCCCAATTGTTAGTATTCTTAAATGGAACAACAGCCAGAGAAGAATTTTTTATCCAGAAAAACCAAGTTCCATAAATGATAGTGAAATAAAGACTTTTCCAGACAAGTATACACTAAGAGAATTTGTCACTACTAGACCTGCCCTCCAGGAAATGCTCAAAAGTGCATTATACATGCAATAGCACAATACATACCCACCAGTGTAAAAACACCCCAAAGTTATAGCTCACAGCTCTTATAAAACAATAGCATAAGAGGAGAAACAAAACAATAAGGTATCACCCAACATAATGAACAGAACAGCATCCAACATATCAATACTAACACTCAACGTGAACAGTCTGAATGTGCCACTTAAAAGACATAGTCTGGCCGAATGAATCAAAATACACAACTCAAGTATCTGCTGTCTCCAGGAAACACATCTAACCCACAAGGATTCAGACAGACTCAGGTGAAGAAATGGAAAAAAATATTCCACACAAACGAACACCAAAAGAGAGCAGGTGTAGTCATTCTCCTATCAGATAAAATAGACTTTAAATCAACAGTGGTAAAAAAAAAAGACAAAGATGATCATTATATAATGGTAAATGGAGCAATTAAACAAGAAGACATAAAAATCCTAAATATATGTATACCTGACACAGGAGCTCCCAGATTCATAAAGAAAATCCTACTAGATCTAGGCAAAGAGATAAACAATATCATCATAATTGCTAGGGACTTCAACACCATACTGTCAGAGCTGGACAGATTATTAAAGCAGAATATCAATAAAGAAAAACTGGAATTAAATGGACTCTAGAACAAATGGACCTAACAGACATTTACAGAGCATCCTACCCCCAAACTACTGAATATACATTCTTCTCATCAGCACACAGGACATTCTTCAAGATTGATTATATCTTAGGCCACAAAATATGTCTCAGAAAATTTTAAAAAATATAAATCATACCATGTATCTTCTCAGACCACAGTGAAATAAAACTAGAAATCAATTCCAAGAGAAATACTTAAATCTACACAAAGTCATGGAAATTAAACAACCTGTTGCTGAACTACCCTTGGGTCAATGATGAAATCAAGATGGAAATTAAGAAATTTTTCAAATTGAGCAACAGAGGACACCAGCTTCCAGAATCTCCGGCATATAGTAAAAGCAGTGTTAAGAAGTAAGTTCTTGAATTTGTCCATTTCCTCTACGTTTTCTAGTTTATGTGAGTAGAGATTTTCAAAGTATTTGCAGATGATATTTTGTATTTCTGTGGTATCAGTTTTGATATCTTCTTTTCCATTTTGGAAAAGGGAGGAGGTGGGGAGGAGGGGAGGGGTAAAAACTTAACCTACTGGGTATAATGAACACTATTCAGGTGATGGGCACCCTAAAAGCCCCGACTTAAGCATTATAAAAGGTATCCATGTAACAAAAACATTTGTACCACCTTAATATTTTGCAAAAAAAAAGTTAAACATGGAGTTACTACATGTGAAAGAAATTCCACTCCTATATATATATTCAAGAAAAATGAAAACATACATATCTACAAAAACTTGTACACAGATGTCATAAGTAGAATTATTCATAATAGGTAAGAAGTGGAAATAATCCAATTGTCTATCAACTGATGAATGGATAAACAAAATGTGGTATATCCATACAGTGGAATACTATCAGGCCATAAGAGAAATGGACATATTGATATCGCTACAGCATGGCTGAACCTTGAAAACATCTTGCTAAGTGAAAGTCAGACATAAAAGGCTCCATATTGTATGATTTCATTTAAAAAAATGTCCAGAATAGGCAAATTCATAGAGACAGAAGGAAAGTAGCTTAGAAATTGCCAGGGGCTGGAAGTAGTGAGAATGGGGAGTGACTGTTAATGGTTACAGAATTTCTTTCAGGTGTGATGACAATATTCTTGAATTTGATGGTGGTGATGGTTACATGATTTGTGAATATACTAAAAACTACTGGATTGTACACTTGCAAAAAAATGAAACCAAAGAGTAGTGCTTTCCATCTGCTATTAACCCTTTCACACATTGCACAATCACCGTCAGGGTCGCCCAGAACCATGAGACCCATAGTCCTGAAGCCCCTCCCCTGTCTTTCAGAACCGCAGGAAGTACTTGGCATGCGTGTACAAACCCTGTCTTTTTATTTTCTGTATTTGATACCTTGACATTTTGGGGCTTTACTGACCCTGGAGGGACTGCTTCTCCCAGGGCCACCTAATTCTTAGAGATCATAAACAACCTGGCCTGGGAGTGTGCCTTTCATAGCAAACCAACCCACACAGAGCCCATACCCCAACCTCTCCCTTTATCTGTCTCTCACTTTCTGGGCCATTATCCCCCTGCCCTAATTGCCTTAGGGCCAGGTGCCAAAAAACCAGGGAAAGCTCCTGTGCCAGAGAACTGCTGAAACTACTCAGACCAGCTAATCCCAAACCTGCTTGCCTCACCTTGCCCGCCCACTCCTTCCCTGGCTGCCTCTGCCTCCTGGTCAGTTGTGTTCTCCTTGAGGCCCCATGTGGGTGCTGCGTGTCCTGTCCTGCGTGTCCTCTAGAGATCTATGAGTTAAACAAACTTCTTCCATCCTAACAGTCATTTCCATGCCTGTGTGTCTCACTATACTTGATTAACACAAATCTTGGGTATCCTTAAAACAATGGACTCCTGGCAGATTGTCAAACCCTGGCTGACACATTGCCAGAAGTCACGTGGCAATCGTAGCCATCAGTGCTTCTGTGAGGGAAGTAGCAGAAAAGGCAATAATTGATATTGTCTGACTCTCCCTCCAGGACTCCTGGATCCCACAGTTAGGGACTGATTTTTCAAAACCACTCTGTCCACACATAGTTATTACACATTTCTACCCCATGATGGGTTACTAATGGAAACGCAGGTCTTAAAGTTCCCAGTGTCTCATCTGCCACATAAACTCACATGTATACATAAATGTATCACACAAATGTATCACAGTGTCTCATTTATATGTGTGTATACATATGTATATTTTTGTGTGTGTGTGTGTATGTTTAGTTTTCGTCTCATCCATCATGGAGGTCACAGGTACTATGAACTAGGTGATTTGACTTTGCCCTGAATTACAGCATCTAACTTGACAAAATTAAAACAATCCATCTTTCATCCTCTTCCCTCTCAAAGTCTGATTAGCTGTCTCAGACATAAAATGAGATCAACCCCCCGTAAAGTATGAGAAATGATCCCATGACACAGCTGCTTGTCACCCTAGATGTGCAGCACACACCACACAGGGATCCCCATCCCCCTTTCCCTCAAACAACACAAGAGTTTTCATTTTTGTTGGACACTATTATGTAAATAAAAGACAACTGAATTTGTTGAGCAGAAAGGTTGTAAAAGTGCCCCAAGGTCTTGCATAAGTAAGTGCAAATTGCACACTGCCAGGGAGAGAGGAAATAGACAAAGAACACACTCTGGTAGAGAAGGCAAGCCCACCCCGGGATGAGAGAGCCATTTCCGGCTGCGTCCTCTGTCCTGGCTTCAGCTGACGACACTTGAGTAGCCCGTGCACCTTGCTCCTTTTCCACTCCCCTTGGAGAAGCATCTGGCCTGAGCAGATCCACTGAATAAAACTAAACCAAAGCAGATGTGACACCAAAACTGAATCAACCCGGACTGTCCTTGACTGAGAACCTTCTCCTCCTCAGATTTACTAAATGGATACAAATCAATGGAACTAGGAACAATAACCAAGAGTCTTGAAGAATATTTGGCCTTTGGTCAAGGCAGTAAGTCTTCACTTAATGTTCTGGATGGGTTCTTGGAAATTGAAACTTTAAGCAAAATGACGCATAGCAGGATCGTGTCCTGCAATAATGCTGTTATGTGTTGTTATAACTTTGATGAGAGAAAAAAAAAGACTGGCTTTGTCATTTGCTGTTTCGCTTAAAGTCGCAGTTTCCAAGAACCTATCCATGACGTTGAGCAAGGACTTACTGTATCTATGTTTGGAGTGTGAGATCCCTCATCTGTAAAGTGAAGGTAATAATAATAACTATCTCATGGAAATTTTGTGACTATTAACAAGATAATGCGTCTAAAACCTTGACGTGTACGGAAGGAAGGAAAGACAATGTTCTAAGCTCATAGGACCTTCTTAGGAAATTGAGATTCTATTTCATTTATGCTCCTCTAAGAAAAAAAAAAGAAGATAAAGGAAGAAGAAGGTACAATCTATTTCAAAGGATTAGTCTAGTCACATCACTTTCCTTCTAAATAACATTTCGCCTTCTGGTTTTTATTTTGGATCTACTGTTAACGTACATTAGTTTCCAATTTCCCTTCAGCCACTCTCCAGAAGTGCAATATTGGTTCTTTGTCTTAGGGATATTTCATTTCCTCAATCATGTTAAATCAAACAAAACTCCCACACCAGCAAACAGAAAGGAGCAGCTCTGGGCCTCTGAACTAATTTGCACTGGCAAAACTGATCGGGCCTTCCTCCAGTGTCTTAATTAGGAGCCTTAATCCCTTTGATTTAAAACCGGAAGAAACACAGGACACGCTAGGAAATTCTGAGCATATTATTCAATACAGACAAATAGGGTTTAGAAAGTTCACTTAATATACAGTGTCAACAGAAATATATGTCCCTTTCTTTCTAATAATTCTTCCAGGATAAAGTATGGCTCAAATTTAGATTGGAATCATCAGTTTTCATGTTCTCTTTCATTTAAAGAGACAGTTATTTCCAACCCACTCTATGTTCCCAGAGATTTTTGACTGGTTCGCTTTAATTTCTCCTGTGCCATAAGGAGAGAGTGGCTCAGAAAATATATGCAATATCGTTCGCATTGAATTTTTTAAAATGTGATGAATGGGCTTTGGTGGATGGAGGTTGAATGCAAGGAAATGAAAACAGAATAACAATGATTATGAACTGTCTCTGCAGACTTAGAATAGGTCTTCAGTGTAGATGCTAAAAATGCCTTGGGATTTGGTATCTTGAGCCCTGTCTAAGGTGGTCCAGTACTTTAGGGAACAAAACGACACTGTCAAGGTGCACTGAAATAGCAATCCCAAGGGCTTGGTGGTTTGTATGTGCAGCATGTAGCAGAGTGGGGGGCTCAGATTGGCATCAATGATACCACTTGTTGACACAATCAGTTTAGGACTCTGCATAGCTTGCTTTTTATGGACTACGTGCATGTGGGCATTTATTAAAAATTAGGTGGGCTATGAATGACTGAGAATGCCAGGTATTTTCAAAAGGATTGCGTGAGACAGCTTCCATGGCTGTGCGGATCCAGTGCCTGGCTCAGTCTGTCAGGCCATTTTCTCCCACGGAAACATGGCCAGATCCTCAGAAACCTCAGCTTCTTAAAAAGAGCACCCATAGCCGGGTGTGGTGGCTCACGCCTGTAATCCTAGCACTCTGGGAGGCCAAGGTGGGCGGATCGCTCAAGGTCAGGAGTTCAAAACCAGCCTGAGCAAGAGTGAGACCCCATCTCTACTATAAATAGAAAGAAATTAATTGGCCAACTAAAAATATATAGAAAAAAATTAGCTGGGCATGGTGGCGCATGCCTGTAGTCCCAGCCACTTGGGAGGCTGAGGCAGAAGGATTGCTTGAGCCCAGGAGTTTGAGGTTGCTGTGAGCTAGGCTGATGCCATGGCACTCACTCTAGCCCGGGCAACAGAGTGAGACTCTGTCTCAAAAAAAAAAAAAAAAAAAGCACACATAATTTTGGATACTTCTGAGCACTGAACCCAATGGACAGTCATTCACGACATCATTCCTACGATGCTCTAGAAGAGCCTCAACTTTGGTCTAGTGTGGTCCCTAATCATATTTAATAATCCGTGCAATTGGTGCAAGCTACCTGGGCTCAAGTTCAAATCCGAACCAGCGGCATCGTGTCCTCTTTCATGTCAAAAGGCACTTTTCAAATCTAATTGTTCATGAGTGGGAGTATAGCCGAACTCAGTCTGCGTTAATGAGTCTTATAAGAATTAGTTTGGTCACTTTCAAGAACATTCGGAATAAGCCTAACTAGACAAAACATAAAAAATAAAATAAAAACAAAAGGTAACCACAAGTATTTAAAATGTTCTCTTTAATGTGTGAAATAATAAACTGACATGATTTTTTTTGCACCTAAAAGCCACTATCATATCTTTTATTTTGTCTTACTATTCTTACAGTACCCCATGAAGTTGACAGGCCATATTTCTGTTTTACAGAAAAATAAAACAAAACTGACCAAGAAAGGAAACTAAATAACCTATCTAGGGAAAAACAGAGGTAGGATTGAAGTTTGGTGTTTCTCCTATGAGACTCTAGAAGGATTTGGAGGGAACATACTGGCTGCTTATGTGTAACTGAGCACTTCTAAAAGATTGACAGGTGATGTTGAAATAAGTTAATCCTCTGAAATATCTTAACCTTCCACCCCTGCAGTTTTGTTTACAACATTAAGTTGCACCATCCATTCAGATAAGATCTGCTTGAGAAAAAACAAACTTCAATAATTCACATCCCATCCAAATTATCAGTAATTTTGAAATGTAGTGAAATCTGGGCTAATAAGATTCGATTGTTTACCGCTCCTTGGCACGTAACCATTATACACAATCTAAAGCCTGATACTACACAATTATCCTATAAAGTGGGCATTTTTGTGGCTCCCAAAAGTGCTGCTCGGCTCTGCATCAAGTGGTAAAAGCAGGAAAATGAAGAATCTCATGTAACGGTGGTTATCATCTCCCCCAGAGACATGGGGAGGGCAGAAAGGGTTTAGATGCTGACAAGTCCCTTCCCCAGTTTCCCCAAAGATGCCATCGATTAGTCTGCTACAGACCCCAATCATGCGAAGAGACAAGCCACATAAGCATATGGAACAATTACAGATCAGCACCCCCTGCCGGCTGTCAGCAGAGAAAACTGCAAGCACCGCTGAATAATTATGGTTTGAGCTATTGATTGGGACCGTAGAAGAGTTTCATCCAAATGCTTCTAATTTGCCAAAGAGAGGGAAGTGTGCTGCAGAGAAGTTGCTTCCAATAACAGCATTTCTCCCTCTGCTAATTAAGGAGAGAGCTTAACAAGGTGGCGGGGACTGTTTTTAAATCTTGTCACATAAAATCAATGGCCATCTGAAAGGTGGCGAATGAGAGATGAAGGGCTTGTCTTAAATGGCTTAAAACAAGTGGTCTGGGGCGGGTGTGGGTCTTGTGGGAGACGTTAGTCTGGTCAAGAATCCAAGACTCTCACCGGCCAGAGAGAGGGCTCATGCCATGCTCGTCTGAGAGATGATGGACCTAACTAAGGCTGAGATAACAGCTAGAGATGGACCTAGGCTGAGATAACAGCTGGAGATGATGGACCTAGACTGAGATAACAGCTGGAGGCCAGGCAGAGCCCAGGCGTCCTGCTCGGGTTCATGTACATTTGCTGCCCCACTGTGACCTTAGTATATCTCTTAGTTTCTTCAACCCTCACGCCCTGTCTTTGATGAAGAACAACATCATTACCTGATTGGAATGGGTGAGTGATTTTTAAAAACATTATTAATTGAAGTTCATAGTTTTAGATTTCCTTAGTTTTTACCTAATGTCCTTTTACTGTGCCAGGATTCATCCAGGACACCACAGTACATTTAGTCATTATGTGTCTCCTTAGGCTCCTCTTGGCTGTGACAGTTTCTTAGACTTCCACTGTTTTTGAGATGACCTTGATAGTTTTGAGGAGTACTAGGCAGGTGTATTGTAGGAGGCCATTGGAATTTTTCTGATGTTTTTCCTCACGATTATGCTAATAAAAAGCACAGGATAAAGTTGGTATAACCAAGGTGAGGAGGCAAAATTAACCATGTGTAACAAATGTGTACAATAAGTGCCCCTGCCCCAACCATACCCCCCTCAACACACACTTTGTGTCTTTCAAAGTGCCTAGAATTGGTCTCAAACATAGCGGTAATCCAATACTTAGATGCATGAACAGAGTGATGGTTGGATAAGTTTTTCTCTATTGCCACCATCCCTACTATTCTCATGTAACTCTATGTTAATATCACTTTAAGTCTTTCAAAGGACATTAATCAACTTTTTAATCACAATACAATAAAATTCACGCTGACAATATGTGTCTTCACTCTTGTTTTAAGCACTTCACATAAAACCCTACAGGCTCAAATTGGCCATAATTGTTGGAAGACACCAGTACCATTGGGATCTTAAGATCTGCACAAACTTTTCACAGAAGTTACAATATACTAAGCTCCTAAGATACCTTGAACTATTTGCACCCACCAAGAATAGCTCTTGATCTTCAAAACCTTTCAGATATTCTATACAATAAAGTATCTATCATAAAAAGAATAAAAAATTAAATAGAGCTGGAGTTGGTTAACCCAGAGCAGAAAAGGCTATGGATGACCTAATTACAATCTTCTAGAATTATGGAAGATCGAAAAGAATCACACAGGCTTGGGTTCTAGTTCTGGCTCGGCCACAAATGAGCTGTGTGACCACGGGGAAGTTACTTGCCCTCTCTGTGCTTCAGTTTCCCATCTGGAAAAGAGTGGAGCAAGGCTTCCGTGGCAGAGCTGTGGCAGGTTTGCAGGGAGTAATGTGTGTCATGTGCTTAGCACAGTTCCTGGTGCTGACTGGGCTATTCAATAAAATGTAGTTTCCACCTCACTCGCTACATGATCTTACCTATGATAAAAACAAAACCACTTAATGTTTTTATGAGTCTTTATAGCTTAGAAAGCATTTTTCTCATAATTCAGGGTGACAAACCACTGTCCTAGCCTTTTGAAGCCCACAGAAGAGAAAAACAGATGTTAATTTAAGTAATAGTGATTTGGGTCAGGCAAAGAACATTTTTGGCTGTGGAGATAATAAAGCTCAGAGCAAGTTACGTGGGGGCTGTGGACTCTGTCCTTGGAGAAGTGTCAAAAAGGAACGGGCGGCTCAGGGCACACAGCCTTGTCCTCACCACCACCTAACAGCCTGCAAATTTCTGGCTGACAGGAATAATGTTGTGAAGCTCTGGGATGCATGGAAGGTGAATGGTTTACTCTTCATCCTCTGGACACTCTAAACCCACATCCTGCTTTTGGGAATCTTCCCAGGTTCTGCCTCCTAAACCCATAGTTTCCTGAAGCTAAATTTTTGTGGTGGAAGGAAATCTTAGTGTGTAACCCAGTGTGTAAGAAATATCTTGCTTCTGTATTCTCTAAAAGATAAATTTGAATCCAACTCTGATCCTTTTAACTTGTGAGAAACTCAAGCTAAGTCATTTACAGGCTGCCCGCCAGAGCCGTGCCAAGGTCCTGGGGTCTCACTTGGTGTCAAAGCTTTGGGAAGTCTCTTTGGTCCTGCTGAGACCTCCAGGCTGTGTCAGGGGTCCCTGGGCAGATTATAAGCACAGCATTAAGCACCCATATTGTAGTTGCCTGTTTAGGTACCTGTCTCCTCTTCTAAAGAGTCAGCAGCTTGAGGTCAGGAGCTGTGCCATTTATCACAGTATGCCTAGGGAGGTGTATCAGCTATTACATAGCAGGGTTGTAGTGAATAAATAAATGTTTTCTTTATAGTACTGTCTTAGTCCGTTGTATGCTGCTATAACAAAATACCACAGCCTGGGTAATTGATAAAAAGAAACTTACTGGCTCACACTAGAGGCTGGGAAGCCCAATATCAAGGTGCCGGCAGGTTTGACGATTCTGATTCCAAGATGGCGCCTTGAACACTGCTTCCTGGAGGGGAGGAGCACTTCGTCTTCACACTGCAGAAGGCAGAAGAGGCAAAAGGAGGCTGCACCCATCCTTTTTAACAGGATTAATCCCACACGTGAAGGCAGAGCCCTAATGGCCTACTCACCTCTTAAAGGTCCTACCTCTTGTTACAAAGAAAATTAAACTTCAACATGAGTTTTGGAGGGGATAGACATTTCAACCATAGCAAGCACGAACATTAGATGATTTTTCCCCCTTATGATTGTGAGCCCACTGAAGGAAAGAACTCTACTTTTACCTCCATTTTCTTAACACCTGTAGGCTTTAGTAAATGCTCGTGGGAGTAAATGATTGAATAGTGATTTTGACTGTGCACTGCATTGCAGTGTTTGTTGGTCTCCTGTGCTGTGCATTCCCCATGCAGGGCTCTGTCTTGGTCCTGTGACAAAGACTGTTAATTGTTCCCATATCTGTTTTCTCCTTCATAGAGCCCCTGAGATTTAGCTGGGCATGTGGCTGCCCTAACAGAGACAGTGTTTTCCAGGCTTTCTTGAAGGGTCACATGACTAGTTCTGGCCAAAGAGATACGAGCATCGGTGATGGACACAGCTCATGGGAGTGAGCTCTGCACTCTCCACTCCTTCCTCCCACTGGCTAGAGAGCACACGCCATGAGAATTTCTCCTTGACTCTAAGGGTGAGGGGAACACCCTAGGAATAGTGGAGCAACAGGAGAGAAGAAGGCTGGGTTCCCAACACTTTGAGTCCTCCACTCTGGCCCCAGACTATTGGGTGCATGAGAAATAACTTCTACCATGTTTAAGCCACTGTACTTGCTGTCTCTGTGAGAGCAGCCAAATCTTTGTGCCAAACAATACTCTCATCTCAGTACCCTTTATGCCCTCAGCCCAGTGCTGGCCAGGAGCAGGCTACCATCGTACAGGCCCCTTCCTGAACTGGCCATCTCCATGTTTTCTTCCCACCATGTGGAGATCATGCAGGAGCCAGGAGGCTGCCGTCCTTTGCAGCTCCAGCCTGAGTCAGCAGCAGTTTTCAGCTTAATGAGATGACACTAATGATCGTGCCTCCCTGGGATGAGTGGGTCTGCCCATACTGGAGACCTAGGGAAGGTCCTGGCACTTTTATCATCGCTGATCTTGGAGGTCAAGAGGAAGGCAGGAGTCTCAGAGAGGGGAAGGACCTACAGGGCATGCAGGTGCTGCCCTGGAACCAAGTCTGAACTTCAGTGAAGGGGGGAGAACAGCACCTAGGCCTGCTTCCCTCTGGCAGGTGCCACTGACAATGCCCCTTCTACTTCCCTTGAGTTTTCCCACCTGTGCTGCATAGGACACCTGGCAAGTGTTGTTTGCCCAGCAAATGCTTTAATGAAGCTCACCAGCGTCACCAGGCAGGCAAGGTTCCGTCGGCCCTTAGCTCCCACATGGCCTCTGCAGTCTGGATGTGCTGGGTGGTGTGAACTGTGGCCCATTTTGCGTTCTTTCCTGCTCTGGTTCCCTTGGGACCCTACCCCGTGGATCTGCCCAACAGACCCCTATTCCCCACCCTCTGCCCAATGAACCCTGCTCCTCACACCCCTGCCCCGTGGACCCCCATCCATTCCTCAGCCATGCTGTGTCAACTCAATCCACGCACCCTCCCTGGAGCCCTGGTTCACTTTACTGAACCCGGGCGTCCAGGAACAAGAAAGGCACTATTGCTCTAATCATTTTTACTGTGTATTTGAGGGGATATGGGTATGGTAAGCATCCATTTCTCACTTACGAAGATCAGTAGGGCCTTGGGAGCTGAGTTTCTTATTTTATCTAACATTTGTTGAGTGCTTACTGTGGGTCAGGGCTATGCTAATCATTCACCAGGTGAATTAGCTCAGCTACCTTATATGGGGCTGGAGCTATTATGATCCCACTTTACAAACCAAGAAGCCAAGGCTCTGGGAGATTCAAGGATTCACCATGGTAATCCAGTTCATTGCAAAGAAACCCCAGAACCAGGATTCACACCCAGGGAGTGTCACCTGGAGGCTACTCTTTCCAGGCTGCCTCAAGTGTATTCCTGGCATCCTAAAGCTTATGGTCTGGACACAAATGCTAATGACCTTCAGTAAGGGGAGTAAAGCAGGGACACATGAACAGCATCAGGTGTCAGATACACTGGACAAGAGTAGAACTAGGTACAGGGCATGAGGTCAGAGGTCAGGTTCCAGGGTGAGCAGGAACAGGTAGACACATGGAGTGCGAGGCAGGTGGGGAGAATGTAGCTGAGAAGAAGGCAGAAGGCCAGGTGCTCTCTGCTATCAGGCTGTGGCCACTTGGGTCAAGGAGAGACCCCCTGAGTCAGGGAGCAGCCACCTTGCTTGCAGGTATGGGCAGGACCCTGCAATGGGGGAGGCCTGGAGGGCAAGTTGGATGTTAGCATCTCTCCCCTACAGTGAAGTTATCTGCTTCCTACTGCTTCTCTTTCTGCGACCCCATCCTCCAAGTTCCAGGAGAAGGACCCCGTGTGTGTGACATGCAGTATCTCCTCCAGTAAGAGGGAGGAGGCCCGAGGGTGTGGTGTGACACCCCCCATGTGAATCTCTTCCTCCCCACCGCGTCCTCCCTCCCAGCTGCACTGCCCTGCAGCGGCCGCAGCGGCTGTCCCTGCCAAACCAGCCTTCCTCTGCCATGGCCCCACTCCATTTATTTTCAGATTTTATGTGCTTTAAAATAGCCTTGCTGATAGGTGCCAAAACCCAGCAGACCTGAAAAATGCTTACCAGGATGAAAAAACTGAAGGGCACTGGCTTCCCGACATGACTCAAGGCCACCCCCGCCCATTCCCTTCTCTCTCCTAGAACACATCTCGGGGCACAGAGACCCCAAAATCTTTCCCAGCCAGGTCTACCAGGCTTTTCCCATGAACATAAATTCCTGTGAAAAGTTCATAAAAAGCTCATAGAAAGGATGGGCCCTCGGGGCTGCAAAATGGCCTGGCCAGAAAGAAAACTCTATTTCCATTGACCAGACGATGAACTGAACCAGGTGCCCACGGGTTAAACTCACACTGGATTCAGATTCCCACTGTGCTTTGGGGGCGGCAGTGGGGTGAGACTTAGGAGGGAGGCAGGGTGGCAGCCAAGCATGTTTTCTCAGCCTCTCTGCTCCTGTCCCCATCGGCCCCTCCGAGGTTTCAGATGCCCGGGTGCTGCCTAAAGGTGTTTGTACCAGGGTTGCTCCCAGAACACCTTGTGTCAAGACCAGACCGGCTGCTTCAACTATTCATTTAACCAACAAGCAGTACTCTAAGCTCAACTACTGTGTTATAGCCCCAGGAGACAGAAATATATACAGTAAACATAAAACATGGTCTCTGCCTTCAAGGAGAGCCAAGAAAACCTATGTTGCTATGGGTGCGCACAGCAGGGCACCTGATGCCTTTGGAGGTGACCGGGAAGCTGCATAGGAGCTGGGAGTCAAGTGGCGGGGATGAGGCATAGGGGAAAGATGCTCCGTGCAGAGGGAAGGGCATATGCAAAGACCCAGGGGTGAGAAAGAGCAAGTTGTGTAGTCGAGACACCAGGCTCAGTGTGACCACCGTGGAGAAGGCCCAGGGGGTGGGGGATAAAGAGGCTGGAAAGCAAGGAGGGCCCAGACACGGGCGGGCCTTGTTAGCAGCGCTTGAAGAGCGGGGACTTCATGAGGGCGGGCTTCATTTTGGTCACCACTGGATTCTCCATGGCTAGATCAGTGACTAGCACAGCGTAGACACTCAGCACATATTTGCTGCTGAATAAGTGATGAGTATTGAAAGATTTTCAGCAGGAGCAAGAGCTGATGAGTTCTGAATTAGAATCACCACCCAGCCTGCAGCGTCGGGAATGGACCGCAGAGCAGTGATGCAAGCAGGAGACAAGGAAGGTCCGGGCCCTGACCATGGAGGGCAGAGGGGAGGGAGAGAACAGGCTCGGTGATGCGTTGAGAGGGGTGGCAGGAAGGAGGATTCAAGATAAGATGAAGGGGGTGTAGGTGCAACTTTGTCTGCAAGCACTCGGTGAGGTGCAGACCCCAGCCCTGGAGCGGGGCAGCCCCTCTGAGCACAGCGCAGTGGGGGCTCCAGGATTGGCAGGTCTGAGAGGCTCCCAAAACACCTGCTCCCAGGACGCGTGTGACATATGTTCCCCTCCTCCAGCACCAGAGTCCCCTCAAAGAGAGAGCTGGTATCTTGAAATACTCCAGTAAAAATGAGTTTTAATTCACTTGAATGTATAATGTGTGGAGCATTTGACAGCTATCTCTCTCTGTGTGTGTGTGTGTGTGTGTGTGTGTGTGTGTGTGTGTTAGTGGGAGAATTGGACCCAAACACAGGGTTTCCATTTTTTCAAAGCTTTATGTAGATGAAATGATCAAGTGATGTCAAGCATTTTGTTGCTTCAGGCTTTAAAACATTTATTGCACAACCGTCATGTGCAAGGGAGAAGTAACCGATAATTGAGCACCCACTCAGCTGCCTAGCTTCATGTTTGTTGTGTTCCATTCAATTACCCAATAGTCCCATGAAGTGCGACTTGGATTTGGGAAGTGACTTGCCTAAAGCCACACAGCTGTCAGGGTTGGAGCCAGAGTGTGGAACCAGAGTTGTTCTTAAAGGTGGAGGTCTTCCCACCCACCCACCCCCTTCATCACGCCCCACTATGGCAGTGCTGTACATCCAGAGAGGCGCCAGGATACAGTGAGAAAATAGGGGAAGAATTCAACTCATGTATGGGCTTGGCCATGAAGAAATCAGCTGAAGGAGGAGGCAGCATTGGCTTGTAGAAAAAATACAGGTTTTAGCATCAAATAGATCAGGACACAAATTCTGGTTCTGTCACTTGCCAAGTTAAGTGGCTTTGAATCGGTTACCTAACCTCTGTGACTCACCATTCCCTCATGTGCCAAATGGAGATGCTACTGCTCACCTTGCCGGGAGGGAGATTAGAGATTATGCAGAACTCATGGCTTCCCGGAGTATCTGAGCTGGACCCTGAAGGACAGGTGCCCTTTTGACAGTGGGAGATGGGGTCAGGGGAGGGCATTCCAGGTAGAAGGAGTAGAGTGAGCAAAAAATGTGTTTGCAGGAAAGCAAACTGAGTGGTGAGTCATTCAGCTTGACCGAATTATAGAAAAATGTGCATGAGAGAGGGAGGTTGCAACGGCAAGTTAGAGAACAAGAAGGACCTCAAAGGCCATTGCTTCTCTCCACCCACACGGCGCTTCCTTAGCTAAGCCTCTGACAGCTCCCTGGGGTTCTCACCCGTCTCCTCCCCTCCAGCCTGGCTGCCTTGCCGTCCGTTCTCCACGCTGCAGCCCGGGTTCGCACGCGTTATGGACTTCATTCAGCAGGCAGGAGGATCCCCTGAAGGTCTCAAACAGGGGAATATCTAGGTTGGCACTGTGCTTTTGTTATGTTGTCCTGACAGCGTGGCTGTGTCGTGAGGGTCACGGAGCAGCTTAAGCAGCGTAGTCACCTTGTCTGGGCAGGCGACCAGGGACTCTCCTCCGCCTACAAAGTACAGCCCGAACTCACTGGCGTGTTCTGTGACGCTCATCACTGTGTGGCCTCTGCTGCCCAGCCCCCATCTGCCTCCCACGACACCCTGGTCCCCACATTGTGTGTGAGTCAGGCTTTTCTTCCTTTCCTCCAGAGTGCCCTGAGGGACAGATGAGAGAGACAAAGACCCCAGAATCCAGGTCTGTCGCAGAAGGAAGCCCCACCCCCAGCACAAACACAATTTTTCTTTAAGGGTTAATGCTTTCTCTTAAAAATTCATTCATGTCAATTTTGCCTGCATTGCATAACATACATGCTTATTTTAATTTTAAAATGGCTTTAATTTCTTCTTATACAGCTTATTTTACCCAAATAGTTAAGCAAAATTAACATCCCTGAGAGACGCACCGTACTTATTCAGTGTCTTGAACCACAGCGGTGGGTTCCCGAGTACACAGATATCCAATTTGGTCAGCACTCGCTCGAACATTAGCTGTGCCCTTCTGCTCAAGTTTTCTTTCTGCTTGGGGTGCCAGTCCCTTCTTGAGCTGGAGAATTCCCCCTTATACTTCAAGATCCAGCTCCAGTGCTGCCTCTTAATTTAAAATTAATCAATGTGTTAATTCAATAAATAAGGAGTTCCTGAGAAGCTCTTCCCGGCCCTACTCCTTCCGTTAGAACGGGCTCAGCCTTCGTCTGTATTTCCTCAGTACGTCATAACATCTCCATCATGGTTCTCATCCCCTTGTGTTAGAATTTAGTGTTGATGTGTCTGTCTGCTGTATGAGCTCTGTGAAGGCAAAAGCAGAAGAGGATCCTAATTACTTCGGTACCTTGGCACCCATTACAGTGCTGGCACATGGTAGGCGCTCTGTTCACCAGGGAGGGAGAGGTCACTGAAGGTTTCGAATCATGTGTGCGGCTGTGCTGTGACGGTGATGAGACTCACCCGGGTCACAGCTGCTTCCTTCAGCAGAATCACCAGGATGGCTTGAGTAAGGTCTCCCACTGTTGCCTTCACTTACTTCAATCTGAGGATGTTTGCACGAGGTGGTCCGTCCTTTCCTCTAATCCTAATTGAGCATGGCTTTGCTGTCATTTATACATACCAAAAGCCAGAAGCCGGGAGGAAGTGGGTATCATTAAAATACATAAAGAGCAACCTGTGATTGAGATGCTGGTCCCATTCCATTCTGGGGTGAGGGGTAGACTGTGGCTCTCTGTCAATTCCACCAGCCTCTGTATGGGGGGATCTACTCAGCCTCCAGACCACCCCCAGTCTGGTGGTGCTCCAAGATGCCCACATGTGCCCTCTGCAGAGATCTGGGAGCCCTGCTTGGAGGAAGCAATGATGTCAGCTGCAACCCTCCAGAATCAACTCAGTGAACCCCCACCTTTCTGTCTGCCTTCCTTTTCTCTTTTCTCTCAAGAGTTTCCCAGATCTGGGACCTCAAGGCCTCAGACTTCTGGTCTCCCACACCTGAGGAGCCCTGCCTCCAGCAGCTGCACATGAAGACCATTCCATTCCATCATACCTTCAAGGTCCAGGTTTTGACCCTGACAAGATGTGTTGACTCAGGTTAACCAAACATGGATTTCTAAAGGCTGTAGTGTCAAGTGGTTTTTCTGAGTGTGATGCCCCTGCTTCTGACTATTTAAAGTTTGAACTCTGGTTTCTGATGGTTCCAAACCTAGGGGAGAGGGTGGCTATCTTTTCTTTATCTTCTAGTTGCCTGTCTGTAGCCGCAAGAAACTAAAACATTCTCTCCCTACAAGAAGGCTACTGAGACTTTGGAGCACAAAAAGGATTGTTTTAGCCAGAGAAGTTAAACGATGAGAATCTTTTCCCAGAAAGAGGAAATAAATCAATGCTTGCTTAAGGAATAAAGACCAAACTCTTCTGGAAAAACAAAGTGTGATTTTTAAATTACCAAAGTAGGCTTTAGTAATCACAGAGGGAACTACATTCTTTGAAGCTCTTAATGGGTGCCTGATGGTATCCTTGCTATGTTAAATATCAGATTTATTTGGCCATGATTAATTATTGATGCCTGGATTTCTCTCTTCCCCTTGGCTACACCTTCTTCCCAGCTAACCCCAGCTAACTCACCTCCATCTTCGTCTTCATGTTGTTCTGACATTTGCCGCTGCCATTATATTATCCCTTATATGTGGATAAAGTGGAGAGAAAAGAAAGACACAATGTAGCCCCATTTTTATTTCTTATTTGAACCACTAAAATAGGCTCTTAACCAACCAGCTGCTGCTCCTGATATCTGCCTAAAATGGAAATTTGACCCAGCCTGATACTGGCAACAGTAAGTGGCATGAGGCCTCCAGGGTTTGACCCTGCCTTTGGCTCCTGTGATCTGATCCACCACCAAAAAGAGCAGTATGACCTGGACTTCCTCCACAGACCCCAGTTTCCAACACCAGGCTAGTCTCAAAGCTTCCCTCGCAGCAGGCCTTCCAACAGAGCTGAGATCTAAGTGGAAAGGTAAAGGAAGAAGGGAAAAGAGAAAAATCTACCAGGAAAGGATGTGCACTAGGAGATAATGGAGGGAAGGAGGAATTTTATTTTCTTTCTCTACCTCCCAGGCTGCATCTTGTTGGATGACAGCAGCAGCAGACACAGCAGAATTGGGAATGCTAGTAAATATTCCTTTTTTTCCTTAAAAAAGGTCTTTCTGGAAATATAAAATGCATTCAGAAATGTGTACAAATCACAAGGGTATAGCTGAAAGAATGTACATAAACAACACACTCATGTAACCAGCACTCAGATCAAGAAATAGAAGGTGACCAGCACCCCAAGAACACTAACAGTCATTATCCCTGTGACGGGGACCACATTGACTTCTAACAGCCTAGAGTCATCTTGCCATTTTTGAACTTCACGTAAGCATAGTTCTATAGTATGTACTCTTTCGTGTCCGTCTCCCTTTGCTCAACATTATATGGCAAGATTCACCCATGTAGAGGTAGCTTGATCATTTTCATATAATATTCAATTGTGTAAATATACCATGAGTTAGCCTACTGTTGATGGGCATTTGGGCAATTTCCAGTTTGTGGCTGTAATTTATAACTCAGCATTCTAGTTCATGTCTTTTGGTGAATGCATGCATGCGTTTATGGTGCGTATAGACCTAGGAATAGCAGTGCTGAGTCCTGGGATACATACACATTCAGCTGTCGTAGGTGCTGGCAAGTGGTTTTCTGACATGCATGAATTATACCAGTTTTATACAGTCTGAGACTCCTGGTGGCTCCACATCCTTGGTGTGATCAGTCTCCTCTATTTTAGCCATTCCAGTAGGTGTGGGGATGGTCTCTCAAGTGGCTTTAATTCGCATTTCTCTGATAGTACTGATGGTAAGCATCTATTCACATGCTGGTTGGCCATTTGGATATTGTTTTGTGACGTGCCTGTTCAGGTGTTTTGCCTGTTTTTCTAAGAGTTGTCTGTCTTTTTCTTATTGATTCGTAGGAGAAGCTGTGCCTTTTTGAGTCATCATATTCACCGCTTTGTCCACCTCATATCCATTTAGGGTAATTCAATTCAGTCCCGTTTGCATGACTGTTTGGTGCACTGAGATCCCAAGAGGGATGAAGCTGAAAGCTCACTCTGCCCTCAAGCTCTATCCTTGTTCTCGAAAGTTTGGGAATCTAGGCCTTAGACCCCTGTGTTGGCCAGAATTCTTAGCTGGGCCTTGGCCTCTTCCTATCCACACCAAGGCTTGGCCTGTTGGGGACAGGAGTTAGATCGAATTTCTGGAGGTTCAGTGGTTAGCTCTTCTTCTGCAGGTTTCCGTAAAAGGAACATAGAGAGAAGATCAAATGATTTGAGGCAGACAGGGTATCACTGACTCCGTCGAGCTCCATGGACCCAGCCAGGGAGCAGCACTGCAGTGTGGCCTGGCTGTGGCTATCCTTCTGTTGGCGTGGATAGCAACAGTAAGTAGCAACAAATTGATATTGATATTTTCTTACTGCATGGGCTACAGTAATAGCTGTTACTTTGTTTGGTTTGGAAAACATGAGCTTTCCATATGACACCTATTTTGGAATTCTACTGCTGTGTCTTAACTGATGGCTTCTATTTCTACAGACTCCTGGTGCTGCTGGACACAGACACGTATCAGCCACTGAAGTCCTGCTAACAGCTCAGCAGAAAAAATTCTTTGTGGAATCACCAAAGCCTTGTATTGGTCCCATGTTGTGATCTGCTATTGCTCTGAAAGATATTGTGTTAGAACAATCAATGACCTGGGTTCTGATCACTACCTGACCAGGTTGCTACGTGATCTTAAGCAAATTATTTAATTTCCCTGAGCCTTTCTCCCTCTGCTCATCTGCCAAATGGGAGTCCTAATCCTAATCCTTGTCATGATTAACTTGCCAGGTTTTTAGAAAAATCAAATAAAGTGATTATGTATGAAAAAGCATTTTCAAAAATCTAAAGTGCTACAGATAAAAAGATAACAGCAAAGTACTACTGCTCACCAGATTTCGTTCCAGTATGGCAATCAGAGCCTCGGGTCTTCTTTGAATCATTAATTTCCATTTTGCCTGTATTAGTTGGTGTTCAGACTTATTAATGACCCTCAGCTTGGAATTCTTTGATGTAAAAGGCACCTCTTTGGTCTAGATAAACTCTTGTGCTTTGGCATTTCACCACGAGGCTATTTCTTCTGCGACCTTTTTCTTTCTTTGTTTCTTCCCAAGGTCTCGCAGACCTTTGTCACCTGGACGGGATCCACTTAGGCAGCCTCTAACCCACATCAAGGGATTTTAATTTCCTCCTGGCTTTGTTAACATTTCACATTGTTACAGGTCAAAACACAAGGTTATTTACTGGGAGCTAGGAAATGTCATTAACGTGACTCATGGGAGCCCTGTGATTTCTCTGTCGGTCGTCATAGCACCCATCGTCCTGGGGACTTTAGCAGGGGATGGGCTCCCCCAGAGTCCTGACGCCACTGTATTTGACTAGGGTCCGATAGCTGGGAAATGCCAATGCATGTTAGACTTGTTCAAGGAGGCTTTTCCTTTTATCAAAGAAATTTCCCTAAAGATTATTCAAAGTCTATTTCCTAACCAAAAAGGGAGGGGAAGGAAAATCTTTGTCCATTCACTCAAAAGTCACCCATTCCTCTCTTTACTCACTCCTTCGGGGGCGAGCGTGTAAGTGCTAATGGGGGGACCGCACACAGCTGCTGAAGCATGTGTTTTATCTTTCCCTCTTCTTCTTCGTCTTTCTGTCGTCATATATGTAGGAAAGAGATGGTGCAATGGAGGCTGTGATGGGGAGGGGCCCCGCAGGTTCTCAGGGAAAAGGGTGCATCTGGTAATTGTGGGAAATAGAACTTTGTTGCACATTCCCTTCTATTGGCACCACAGCACGTGCCTTTTCTTTTCCTCCTGTGCTGGCTCCTCTTCCTCTAGACACGGAGGTGTCTCGAGAGTCCATCCCAGGCCCCTTCTCTCTTCACCAAGAAGGTCCCAGCTACTCTCATGGTACTATAGGCCACCGACCACCGTCTGCTGTCCATTCCTATCCCTGGCCTCTCTTCTGAGCTGCAGACAAGTACAATCGTAGCCTCTCAGACTGCACAGGGATTGGTTCCAGGACCCTCTGTGAATACCTAATCCAGGGATGCTCAAGTCCCTTATACAAAATGACGTGGTATACGCATATAATCTGCACATCCTCCTGTAGACTTTATATCAGCTCTAGTGTACTTATAACACCGAATACAATGTAAATAGTTGTTATACTGTATTTTTTTATTTGTGTTATTTTTTATTGTCATATTGTTCTTTTTTCTTTTTGGATATTTCCGATCCGTGGTTGGTTGAATTTGTGGATGTGGAGCCGTGGACGTGGAGGGTCCACTGTGTATTTACTTGCTCATTTGATATGTCCACTTGTGGCATCAAATACATCATCCAACTTCACACGTCAACACGTGAGATGTCCACCTTCTGCCCAAGCCTGTGTCTCCTCCACATTTCCTTAGCTCAATAGAGCCAGAAACCAGGAGCTGGTATGGACACCCCCCTGCCCCCTCCCCTGGCACCCCACAGGTCCCTCAGGGCTGCTCACCACCCTCCGTCACCGGAACGACTGCAGCAGCCTCCTAACCAAATCTCTTCCGTCGTCTTCTTCCTCTTGCCCCATCCGCTCTGAAGGAAGAATTAGCAAGTGTGTGCTTTTAAAAATGAGAATTGGATCATATTTCCTCCCTGTTTAAAATTGCTTCCTGTTGCACTTGACATGAAGTGAGCTGCTCGCAGGACTGGCCGAGCCTGCCCGCGTCCCCTCCTGCTCACTTTGGCCTCTCTCCTGTCTCTCCTCGGGGTCTTCACTCAAGAGGTTGCTCTGCCCTCAGCTTCACTCGGCGGCCCCCTGTGCTCTGTTATACCTCAGCCCAGACCTCACTCTCGGGGTGCTTTCTCTTGCCTCCCAGGGGATTTGCCTCCCGTTAATGTTCTTATCTTCGCAGCCCTTCCACTCTGTAATTATTACTTACGTGTGACTACTTGCACTGGTGTGATGGCTGCCTCCCCTGCACGAGCTCCATGAAGACGGGAATTATTCCTTTTTCTTTCTTTTTTTGGCATCATGGTAAATCTCTTAGTATTTAGCATACAGCAGGAACTTGAAAAACAAATGCTTGTTGAATATATAAATGCCCAAACTATGTAAAATTAGCTATTCAAATTGTAAAACATACACATTCTATGTATTCTTTGAAAGCATAAAAATTATTTAAAAACCAATACTGCCCTCAGACCTGGGAAAGCTTAGCCCTGACCTAGGGCCTGTGCCTTAGAGGACCCGCTCTGGCCTCCCTCTGCTGTGGCCTTCCCTGTGGGGTAAGGATTCCCCAGGGTCAATGGGATGGTCTTGCCCTGTGCTCCCACCCCAGCCAGGGTGGGCAAATTTAGCAAATAAAAATACATGATGCACAGTTAAATTTGAATTTCAGATAAACAGCCACTCGTTTTTTAGTATAAGTATATCCCCTGTGATATCTGGGACATACTCACACTAAAAAAATTATTCAGTTTATCTGGAATTCAAGTTTAACCTGGTGTCTTGTATTTTATCTGGCAACTCTAGCCCCAGCTTCTAGACCACGGTTCTGCCAACTATGGCCTGTGGACCCGATCTGACTTCCCGCTTGTGTTCAGACATGAAGTTTCACTGGAACACAGCCACACCCATTCATTTCATATATTGTCTGTGGCTGCTTTCATGATAAAGTGGCGAAGTTGGATAGTTGTGCAGAGATTGTCCTGCCCACAAAGTCTAAAATAGTGACTGTCTGACCCTTTGCAGAAAAGCCGGCTGATCCTGTTCCAGACCACATGGCGGGTCCCCACCGCCTCACCAGTCCCTGTGCAGACAATTCTGAGCCTACTTCCAGATCACGCAGGAGCCTTTTCCCTGGTCTGGCCTCTGAGGGGGCCAAGGCTGAGGGGCACCGGGACACTGGGTGGGGTTTGGGGGCTCCCAGTGCACCACGGGCCAAAGGGGGTGCCCAATGCTGACACCCCCTCAATTACCCTGTTCAGCCCCCACCCTGAGGAGTCTCGGGTTTCAGAATTTGTACCTGGCTTTCCATTTCATTAGGAAGACATGTTTTTCAAGATTGTAAACCTATTTTATTTACTCTGTGTATTAGATTGATTTAAAACTTTTAATAATTAAACATGTGACATATAGGCCTCCTTTTGTCCTCTTGACCCGGGCCCCTCAAAGGTCAGTTCTGTTTTCATCAAGGCGAAGAACTGTCATCAATAGTGCCACCTGGTGGTGGGATCTACCATCACCCTCTCCAAACTCCCGCTCCCATTAATACAGCACTGAAGTCACCTAAGCTTAGGAGCTTGAGACCCTGCCTGTGCCTGTAACAAGCAAAGTTCAAAATTATACCACTGAAGCACTGGGAGGTTCCAAAATTCTTTCTGAGACATTAAAGGGACATTTAATGATATTCAGCATAGTTTATTTCAAAATTAGTAATTCATATATGGTCCATAGTAATAATTTCTCCTATTTGTACAGTGCTTTATGGTTTATGAAGCACGTTCCCCCACAGTTTCCTGCCTGAACCTCGCATCCATGCTGTGGGCTCCACTGAACATGGAGAGTCCGTGGTCACCGATCTGCCCCAGCCTGTCCAGCAAGTCGAGTGCTCTACCTGTCACATTAGCGTCATCTTGCTATTAACAAGAATGAGGGTTCAGCAAAAAATCAATTTCCCTCATCATGAAGAGAACAGAGAGGTCACATTTCAGCAAACTGGAACCTTGACGATGACCTTCCCTTAATGTTCCCAGGCGGAGCTAAGAGAGAGGAGGTTTCTGAAAGTGTATAGTGATCCAGCCTTCAATACCAGAGATTTGTGACCATTTCTTACTATCCACAACAAAGGGCATTTAGCAACAGAGTTGACTCTCTGACATTTCCGTTATTCCTCAAACACCTTCGAAACCCCTTTCTCTGCTAGGCAGGCAGATCCCACAGGAGATGCCAAAGACCTTGGCCTTGAATCAGGGTTCCTAGGAGTTAACTCTCACTGACGCCTCCACTCCAGCCAGGGGAGCCTGAGCTGCTTGAAGGACTTTTCATTCCAGTCTGACAGAGATTAGCATCTTTTCCAGAGATAGCTGTGAAAACAGCTTTCCCCCACAACCCCATGGGTGAGCTGGGGAGTTCACCATCATCGGGGCTGACACACAGTTGAATTTCACATTACAGCTGGAAATACATAGAGGGAATTCAGGAAACAAGACAAGAAGCTGGAAGCAGCACTTTTGCTAAATTATACTTTTCTTAAAGATCAATAGATGCTTCAAAGAAGTCCACTGAGAAGGTGTTTGTGCGGCTTTGACAAAAACAGTTGTGCTTCTCGCCTCTGGGAGTGCCCATCTGAACCACCCAAGAGATGCTTTTCCAACTTTTTGATCGTGCATGATGTGATTTGAGGGAAAACAAGTTTACTTTGCCTTTCATTGTAGACTTGTGGGTTATGCAGTGAGCTGGGGGACCGAGTTTATCAGCCCAGGCTGGCAGGCTGTGCTCCAGACTTAATCATTTATTCATGCATGCATTCAACAGGTGCTTGTTGAGTGCTGCCTATGCCTCAGATGCTGTGCTCAGTATCAAATTAATAAGACTTGACCGTGCCCATGTGGCATTTGTAGGTTCACACTGCTGGGGACACAGATTGCAGGGGACCAGAAAAGACTTTCCAGGGGGAGATGCTTGAGGCATGTTTTGAAGGACCAATATCAGTTAGCAAGATAGATAGGGCAGAGGAAGGGAATTCAGGCTGCCTGACACCAAAGCCCATGCTCATAACTGCCAACCTACACAGCCTATGGAAAAGACACCTCCTGTTTTGACAGAGAACATCTCAAAAAGAGACTTCACCAAGAGAGACTCAGGTCCTCAAGCCCCTATCTCCTTGAAAAGTACCACGACTGTGGGTTCCACATAGGACAAGGGGAGGAGGGATAGAAACTGCAGCGACTCCAGGAGAGCGCAGCATCTTCTGCGGACCTTGGCCAGCAGGAGGCAGTGCAGGGCTCTTGGAGGAGTTGTTAGACTGCACTCCAGGTGGGAAAGCCCATAAGGGCAAAGCACCTTCCCCAGGAAGGCTGCACCCCTTTTTCACTATCTTCACGGTGTTTGTTACTTTCTGAAGTGTTCTCATTCCTTTGTTTACACTCTACTTACTGTCACACTCCCTCTCCAGGATGTCAGCTCCATGAACAAAGGCCTCACCTATGTTGTTCTCTGCTGTATCCCAAACACCTGCATTAGGGCCTGGCATATACCAATTTCTCAATAAATATTTTTTAAGAAGTTAATGTGTGAATGCATTTGGCATTGAGAAATGGACATTGTACAAAAAACTAGGACCTGTTTCTTCCCTTCTGCTCTGGAAAGAGCATCTTGATTAGAGGGTCTATTCCACTTTTGGAAGATGGGCAGCAGGTAGCGTGGGGAGCCAACCGCAGGAGAATTTCTCTGTTGGCCAAAGAGGCGCCTTTGGTGTAGTCTGGGCTGAGTCCTGCTGGGGCCAAGGTCAGTTGTCAATGCCTAGCCAAAAAGCCAAGGCCAGGGACCAGTGGGCAGGTCCCGAAGCCTCACTCTGTGGCAGCAGAGAGGCTGGAAGGCACAGTAGTAACGTGAGACGCCTGCTCCAATGAGGCCAGTGCTGAGAGCAGAAACAGGGCAGTCTGAGGCTCAAAACAGACCAGGGTAATGAGGGAGAAGGTGCTGAAGCCAGACTTGTGCTGTGGGAAGTGCAGAAAAACTTCCGGGTCAGTGGGTGTCTGTGTTTAGAAACCTTGAAGGTCAAGCTGTCCCTTGCAGACATGCTGGTGTTGATTTGAGGGGCGATTTCTGATTTGGACCCTACTGTTGTTCTGTGACTTGCTTTAGCATTAGCCTCATGTCCTCACACACTTAGGGGCACCCCTTTGTCAACTAGATTTTTATACAATCTAAGAATGAAAAAACTAGATAGATATGCCATAAAAAATCCTAGTCCAGCCAGTGAGAGGTATATGTTGGTCAACCTTTGCAGTGTGCTAGGAGCTTGATGTATAGAGAACAAAATGTTCGTAGCCCTTTAATGGGACTTCAGAGAAGTATGAAGTGACAGCCTTCAAGAGTTGAGCAGGCTGGATTGCATCTGTGGCATTCAGTGGGATCTGCCTCCTGTGACCAGGGCCACAGGGTCAAAAGTGGCAATTTTCAAATTTTACATATACTTGATCCCAAAGTGGTATCAGTGTGCTTTTCAGGCACTTCCCAACCTGCTCTACCAAAGCCCACCTACCTGGGGTGCCCAGCCATCCTGGTTGGCCCAGGACTGTGGGGGTTCCCAGGACTTGGGACTTTCAGATTCAAAACTGGGAAAGTCCCAGGCAAACCAGGACAAGTTGGTCATTTTTTGACCTGCATGACCAGTGGCAGTTTATCCTTTTCTTTATTTCTTTGGCCATCTTAATTATCTTTATTATTAATTATGTTTTTCTTCCCTGATCCCCCAGCCTCCTCTTCCCTTTCTCTTGGTTTCAGACTTTTGTCTGTGATTCACGGGACTGTCTTGTCTCCAGGTGTCTCAGGCACCAGTTTGACACCACCTGGGATTGGGGACCGGTGAATGCAATGTGCTTGCTGGGTGCCTGGTTACTGCTGAGGGTCTTGCAACTAAATTAGTTGGGGACCCATCAAAACCACTGCCAGCTCGCATGAGGCAAGAAAAGGCTATTTCATAGCCCTCTTCCCCATTATGTGAGGTGAGGGTGGGGCAGGGAACAGTGTATCTAAGAGTTAGTGCACTGCTTAAGTCTAAAGCATCATTCACACTGTCAGCGTTCTGGAAAAGCCGATTGTTAACTGCAGCATAAGCAGGGCCAGGTGAATGGGGATCCCACAGGGGATGCTCAAGTTCTGCCCGGTGTGACTGATGGGCCAGCCGTAGCCATTCGCTGACTAAGCAAATTAATGAAATGACAGCAGGCATTTCTGTTGAGATAAATCTTCTTGCTGAGATAAGCAAGTGTTTAGAAAAGCCATTCAAGGTGCAAGTTGCTAGAGGACATTGCTAGCCTCTGCCCCAAATGTCATGCCCTGGAGGGAATGAAATCTATTTTACTTGCCTCACTCTAGATGACAGAATCTCTTTGGTAAAGCCTCAGACCTAGCTCTTCACATAAAGGGGAATATTAGTCCTTTCCCTGCTTATATATCAGAAATAAGAGAGAAAGGACAAGATACTGGACAGACCTAATAATCTGTGCAACTGCCAGTTTGTTCTGGCAAGTCTGGGTTTGAAGGTGGCACTTCTATTGATGAATATGACATCTTAATAAGAACAGAAGAGCCACACAATGGAGTTCAGCCAGGGTGGAGGTGCAGGGGGAATTTTGAAATCCACTATAGGTCATCCTTTAACAAATTACTCATGCTCAGAATACCCCATAGCTCTAAATATACCTGAATGCCACATGTCATCTTTTCGTGTTATCAAAGGGTCCCTTCCCATAAATTTATGACTTAAATACATGAATAAAAAAGAGTTAGAGTTTTTCACATAGTCTTGCTATAAACCATATTGAAATCCACTCTCTTCCATATATACACACATATTATTTTACATATATATATTTGATCATATCCGTATATGATCAATTCCTAACACTCAAGAACTCCTAATTTAATGTTTTCTAAATAAGAGCCATCATGTTTGAACGATCAAGTTCCTGTAGGTAGAAACAGTACTTTAAAATGACACAGGTCCTTTTCTCTAATAACAGAAACACAGTTATATGTATGGAAAGTCAGAGAAATATTGTGGGGTATCTGCTCTCTGTGTCTGTCCTATCCCATAAAACTCTGGAAAGGTTGTGTGCCAGCCACCTGTCTCTGCTTTCCCTGCCTCCGAGGGGGAAGGATGACTGGTGCAGGGGTGGATTGGTCCAAGCAGAGCCCAGTCAAAATCCAGGTACGGCATGGGGAGGGGATTCCTCCCTCTTCCTGGGATTGCCAGGGTTTCCTGAACTTTTATTGCTGCCACAAAGAGGGAGCATGAATGAAAATAAAGCCAAACAAGCCAAGGGAGCTAAGAGATGGTACAGGGTTGAATAGTGATGCACAAAGAATTCATGTCCACTTGGAATCTCAGAATGCCCAGACGCAATTAGTTAAGACGAGGTCATACTAGACTAGAGTGGGCCCTAACTCAATGAGAAAGAAAAAAGAGCTACAGAGACACTCACACACAGAGGGAGTGCGCCGTGTGACAATGGAAGCGGAGATCTGAGCGATGCCTCTACAAACCAGGGGATACCACGGAATGCTGGCAACAACCAGGATCTAGGAAGAGGCAAGGAAAGAGCATCCCCTCGAGCCTTCAGAGAGGGCATGGCTCCACTGACACCTTGATTTCAGACTTTTTTTTTCTGGCCTCCAGAACCATGTGAAAATAAATTTCTACTTTGTTGTTGTTTTGTTTTTTAAAAAGTAGTAGTAAAATATATGCAACACAAAATTTACCATTTTGACTATTTTTATATGTACAGTTCAGTGTCATTAAGTATAATCACATTGTCATATAGAAACTTATGTTGTTTTAAGCCACCACGTTTGGGTACTTTGTTACGGCAGCCCAAGGAAGCTCATATAGAGATGGAGAGAGACAAAGAGTGCTAATGATATTGTTCGAATGCTCGGATCCAACTGTGCCTGAATTCCCATGACTCACTGACATGAGGCAATAAATATCATTTATTTGCTTCAATTTTGGTTTTGAGTGGGTTTCAGTCACTTCTGTCACATAAAGGAATCCTGACTAATACAGATGGGGCAGGTTGGTGGCAAATGTTTTTATTACTGTTCCATAAATTAAGGTCCTGACCCTGCAAGAGGAACTCAGAGGGCCTCACTCAGAGTTACGCCCACTTCTCTCTTGATTCCAATTCTCTCACTATGTGATGAGTACTCACGCCCAGTGTGGCATTAATAAATAACAAATTATTTTGGACTGTGAGCCAAGTCCTAAGACAGAAATTAAGGAAGAGCTTGCAAAGTTATAGCCTGATTAGAAAAAGCCTAATTAAAGTGCTAGGTTAAGGGTATATAGAAGTGAGGCAAGAATCAGGAAATAAGGTGAGAACCTGATGTGTCTCAGAGAACTACCCAGAAAGCTCCTCCATGCACAGAGCAGTTCAAGGCAATTCTAGGTCTTACTTCCAGGGGATGAAATTGATGATGCATGGCAAACTATTAATTTCTGTTAAATACCAGCTAGTTAATGAAAAATATTTTCAAGTCCAGGACAATACGGAGAAGGATGTACTTATAAATGGCACTGGTATTTAGCCAACCAACCATGTCTGTGGCAACACTTGAATTTAATGGGATTGGTTGCTTTATATTAATTAAGTGCAGATTGATTGCTACCTAGATTTGTTGAGATTTCATACAGGCGATTATCTAATAATGGGAGAGCTGTTAAAACTCATGCCATGATTCTTTTAAGAGCCCAGATGATATTAAGCAGGAAATGAAGAGCTATGTTAAAACACAGTCAAATGGAGTAAAAAAAATGAGATTTGGATATATGCAGTGGAAAGGTGGGGGTCACCACTGCAGCTAGGTCATAGCACAGGTGGATGGTGAGTGGTCAAAATGAGTTATAGCCTAGTTCAGGGACATTGCCCAGGTCTGAGTGGGACAGGTGAGATCAGAAATGGGGTATTGGCTAATTATTAGACCACCACCCAGCAAGACTGTCATTCAACTTGTGAACCAAGAATAATGAGTAGTTGCAGCTTTCTGTGAAGCTAGATTAAATGGGACACAGTGTAGATACAACCAAGGTCATAGATTCAATATGGGATATATGGGAAGCAGTAGGTCAAGACCGACCTCCACAACTTGAAAGCTGAGTGACCTTGGGCAAGTCTCTGATCTTTATCATTCTGCAGCTATAAACTGGGAATTCAAATCTCAAAAGCTGGGTGTGATAGTGTGTGCCTGCAATCCTAGCTACTCAGGAAGCTGAAGTGGGAGGATCACTTGAGGCCAGGAGTTCAAGACCAGCCTGGGCAACATAGCAAGACTTTATCTCTATAAAAAGTAAAAAAAAAAAAAAAAAAAAAAAAATTCGTTGGGTGTGGCGGTGCATGCGTGGAGTTCCAGCTACCCAGGAAGCTGAGGGAGGAGAATCACTTGAGCCCAGGATTCCAGGCTACCCTGTGAGCTGTGATCATGCCACTGTTAGCCTGAGCAACAGAATGAATGGATATCTACCTGATGGAAAAGAAGTCATTATATAAAAAAAGATATCTTCATGTATGTTAATTGCATCACAATTCACAGCAGCAAAGAAACGGAATGAACCTCAGTGTCCATCAACAGAGGATTAGATAAAGAAAACATGGTATACATACACAGTGGAATACTATTCAGCCATTAAAAAAGAATGAAATCATGTCTTTTGTAGCAACATGGATGGAACTGGAGGCCATTATCTTAAGTGAAATGACTCAGACATAGAAAGACAAATACCGCATGTTCTCACTTACAAGTGGGCTAAGTAGTGTGTACACATGAAAGGAGTGTGTAATGATAGACAATGGAGACTTGCAAGGGTAGGGGGCTAGGAGGGGGTTGAACGATGAGAAATCACTTAACAGGTACAATGAACGTTAGTTACTCCAGTGATAAATACACTAAAAGCCTTGATTTCACCATTATGCAACATATCAAAGTAACAAAGTTACACTTGTACCCCATAACTTTATACAAATAAAAAGATTTAAAAATTGGGAACTAACAGTGGATTTTCCCAAGGCTCAGGCATTATAGTGGAGGCCAAATGCTTGTGAATTCGCAAGCCTTAAGCACTGGAGACTGTCAGGCTTGTTCTTAAGGGCCAGGTGGGATTGCCCTGAGCCACAGACACAGGCTGCCTGTCTAACCTTGGCCTGCCTCCTGCCGGCATGCCATTAGAGTGACAGCCCTTGCCGCCGGGTCAGCAGCAATTTGGTGGGATTTGTCAAAGCTGCTCCAGGCCTATGTCTCCCGTGTGACTTGGCTATCTTCTCATTACCAACTTGGCTTTGTTCTGTCCTCCCTTGGCACCGAGCCGGTCCCATTTGGTTTCTGATCCACTATGCCCTGGATTTTTGGTTTCTGGCTCTCTCCTCAGAATGGCTGACACACAACCTGGCAAGGACCAAGTCCAGTGCCCAGCCTCCCACTGATAACCCAGGAGGGCCTTGAGCTCTGTTTCAGCCAAGTCCCGCCCCATGGATGACAGACAAGAGCATGTGGAAAGCAGGGCCTGACCTGCATCCCTCTCTGGGGCTGGAGAGGTAGCACCTTGCTCATCTCCTGCTGTTGACAAACAGAAGCTCCACCTGATGTTCACTCCAAAGCCCACCACATGTACACGAATGATCCCAAAAGCCAGCGGGGGTGGGGGGGCAATAGAAGCAGGTGGTGGGGGTTGGGTGGGGGATAATCGGGAGGCACTCCACATCCCCGGGAGCCACGTGACCACCTGCACCTCCAGATCCGAGTTGTCCTGCAGTATTCAGAGGAACTAGGAGGCTAACCCACATTTCCTGACCCAGATTCTGCCACCAAGAGTATCTGTTCATTTGGCTGAATAAATGCTCAAAAAATGACACCCATTTTCACACAGTGGTCTTCAAAGGAAGGTGCATGTCTGTGCCCTTTCCTAAACCAGGTCACACTGCCTGTGTCCTTGTCTCTTCCCCAATTTCTGGGACTCTGTTCCTCCACCCTTGAGGAAATGTGAATTTTCATCAGACAGGAAGGCTTGACTCGTCAACTGTGAAATTGCTCCCTGAACACCTTCAATGCCTAGTCATATGCACTATTTAATTTACTTTTAATATTACAGATTTTTTAAGTGCCACAAAGCTACAGCTCAGCTAAAGATGAGTTTACGTCAATGCTTGTTTAGAATGGATTTTTGCAAAATTACCTTGAGTATCCGAGCAATTTCTCTCCAGACAGCTGCAGGCTCTCTTGTTTGATGCTGAGCAGTTTGCTGTAAATTAATGCAACATTTTACTCTGCTTTTAGGTGATTATCTAGCTATTTGATGTTTGAATTCACTCATGTGTTTTAAGATTCCAACAAGGAAGGAGAGGAGATCTCACTTTACATCAACATCTATGAGATTGGTGCCATGCAAGTTCATCTACACAATATGCTTTATTAATTCTAATCACAACCCAGAGAGGGGTTTTATTGTCCCCATTTGCAAATAAGTAACTGAGGCTCAAAAAGGTTCATCAACTTACCCCTGGCTATGTAGTTAACCCAGAGTCAACCCAGGTCTGTTTGTCTCATAGGCAGCATTCTTTCCATTATTACCTTGGTTTGCCTTTTGGTGCCAAAAAAACATTGCCACTCAATAAATGTGGGTTAAGTAAATAAATGCAAGATCACCTGTCTTCACCAGTTCTGCCCGACACCCAGTGAACTCCCCTGCTCACCGAGCTTTCAGTTGCCGGATTCTGCAGGAAGTGTAAGTTTGCCACACCCACACACACAACAATAAACACTGAGCTCTCAGTGAGGGCCCTGGAGGACCTCAAAGTGCTTCCTAAATTCTTGAAAAGAGTCAGTTGTTTTTTAATTTGATTTGCTCTTTTATTTGCTTTATAAGACAATGGAAATTCACTTACCATTTATTGAGCATCTATTGTGTGCCAGACTTTATGACAGGTACTTTGTTTAAAAAATTAGTAAAAGATGGTTCCTGAAGAAGATGCCACAGTCTGGAAGACCAGAGAGACAGTAAGGAGACATGTAATTAAAATGGTGTGATAAATGCTCCAGCACTTGACATTTAAGTTTGGAGAATATACATGAAATATAGAAAAGCCATTGGAATTGCAGAGTTATACGTCCTGAATAGGAAAAATTGAACCTACTCTGGTTAAATTTCCTTTCATTTGCTTTCTTAGCATTATCATTTCAGCCCCTGCATGACATTCGTTAACTGAGGCCACCGTTATTGCTTGTAGCTGACATGCAGGATCTATGTAATCTTGTTTTTCTGATCTGTCAGTGCTGATGTGATAGAGGAATCAACCAGCCTTAGTTCCGGGATATCTAGCTCAGTCCAGGTGCCTTCAGGCTCCCAGGGGCAGAAACCCAGAAGATGCCACGAGCTCGCCGGGAGAAGGCAGCATGTGAAAGAAGGTCACTGACTCCACCTGTCTCATTTGGGAATGTCCCTTCCCCACCCACCTCCTACCCCAAACTTTTACAAAGAATTTACTCCCCCCACCCCGCCACCTCCTTTACCTAGTTGTAAAATTGTACTCAAGTTTCAGGTCCCACCCTAAAGATTTTAAACTTAACCTTGTCAGTGTGGAAAGTTCTAAAAGATGTTTGAGCAGGGATCTGACATGATAAAAGTGGTCTTTTGAGAAGAGGAATCTGCTATTTGGGAGACATGTTAAGAGTCTAGACACAAAGTGGTGAGAAACTAGACTAAAGCAACAGCAGAAGGGGCAGAAACAGCATCCATTCTTGGTCCTTATGAAATCCTTGACTAGTGAACCATGGGCTGCTTTTTCAATATTATTAATTAGACTGGGCTCTATTTAACTATATGACCTCTCTTTCTTTTATAATTGCTCCTTTATTTGTCTCTACCATTAGAATGCAAGTCCCCTAAGGGCAGGCTCTGGTCTGCCTTATTTATCACTGGCTCTCCAGAATCTCACACTGTGCCTGACACCGTAGGTGCGTAATGCATACTCGTCGGATGGATCACTGAGTACACAGCAATGTTAGGAAAGTCCTGGAAGACGCCTTATTTGGAAATCACTTCTAAACTGAAAGAGGGACCTAATTTTAGAGATGCCCTCAGCCCATCATGCTACCCACATCTCCATCAGTGAGTTTCTTTTTTTCTTTTTCTTTTCTTTTTTAAGACAGAGTCTCACTCCGTTCCATCAGTGAGTTTCAAGCCAGGCCCTCCTTAAACCAAAGTAAAGGACAAGTCAGGCAAATTCATTTTTTGCTGTTTTAATTTTCTCTTGAGTGATTTTAGCCTCTCGGTCATTTGGAGATCACAAAGTTTGACAACTTGTCTCCCTGACTGTTTTGGATGTTAATTATATCTTTTTTTCTAATGACTTTACAATTCCCATCGAGGCACTGGCAGGGTTCTGGCAAAGGGTCAAAGGAGCAGCCTGGCAATCAGTGTGAGCATCATCATTGATTTCCTGCTTAGACTCTCAGAAAGTTCACTAGTTTCCCGAATATACAAAATCTCCATACCAGAAAAAAAAAAAGAGAGTAAACCACTTGACTCATATGGGTGTCATCGCCAAGTCCCTTCACAGAGCCAGGAAAGTGGCCATTTTTTAATACTACCCTCATCAATTGATATTTCTTAAGACTCCGTTTCAAGACTGACTTTTCAATGGCTGTGGAAGCGAATGTCAGAGGGATCATGCATTGTATAGCAATAACAGCCAGTGTTTATCAGTTTCTGACTGTGTGCCTGCTCATTTGCAAGCATGGACTCATTTCATCATCAAAATAACACTAGGAGATGGGTACTGTTATTACTCCCATTTTACAGTTGAGGAAATTGAGGGTAGTTGACTTGGCAAGACCTGGCCCTCTCTCACACTGGGGCCTCTCCCTAGGGCCACACATTCATTGATCAAAATGTGGAAACTTCCCTGGCAGAGGCTCACTTGTACCTAATTAACTGCTGGAAATACCCACTATAAGAAATACTCTCTCATTTAGTATAAACACAGGCAGATAAGGGCTCCTTCACAAATCTCCTAACCAGGGATCTTGGCATCTTCTGAATGATCCTGGTGGGCGGCAGAAGTGTGATCTACTCTATGGAGTAAGCACCCCAAAGGGTAGGCCCGTGGGCATTTGCCTCAATAGAACACCTGACTTAACTGGCCTCTGGGTTTCAGAAACCAGGATTTTAGCTGTTCAGGCCTGGCTTTAATCTGCTAGGCACTCTGCTTTGTCTGATCTGACTGCCCTGCATGTACCCCTCAAGGGCTCCCTACTGCCTATTAGAATGCTCATATTCTTTTTTTAAAAACAATTTTAAAATGTGATATAACACATGCTGGATATTTCATGAGACAGACATGTTCAGGTTATCAAATAATTCCAAAGCACCCATCTATGTCACTACCACCCAGGCCAAAGCATAGAGCATTGTGTCTAGGACAAGATTATTAGCATCCCCGACCCCACAGAGAGAACATTAGGCAATACGGACCTCTTGAAGGAAATGCCCAACCTCACCTACAAAGCAGTCTTGCAGAAAACATTGAACTCAAATCTGATGAAGCTCTAGACTGAACTGCCAGTTTATGCAAAATACAGGGAGAAGAAGAACACATTGAATGTTCTAGAGATGCAATCAGCAAAATCCAGACTTGGCAAAACTCTATGGGATGGATGATGTAGTTTCTTCAACAACAAATTGCAAGAAAAAAAGCAAGGAGAAAACTATTTAAGAAACCTATCAACCCAGTTTGTATCCTGGTTTGAACAAACCAACTATAAAAAATATTTATGAGACAATTTGGTACTGAGTGAACATTTGATGATATTAAGGAAAGTTTTTTAGACGTAATAATTATATTGTGCTTATATTAAAATAAAGAGTCTTTATCTTTTAGAGACACAACTGAAGTACATTCCTATGAAATGATATGCTTTCTGGGATTAGTGCATTCCAAGAACACCATTCACTTGCAACACCATTATGTCATCACCATCTCTTTTCCATTTTCATTATGATCATCACAGTCATCATTGTCTATTTCTCAGTGTCATTATATGCATGTAAATGAGCTCAGAGTCATACAATGAAAACAAGCATTTCTAGGGAAGAAAACGATCTGAGAATCACAGTGAAACAATGGCTGAATTAAGTCAGAAGTGGTGTTATTTAAAAGCGAACATGAAATTTGGGAGTAGGGTAACAGAAAACATACCTATACTACTGGAAGGGGTGATTACACCTAATCTGAGGTCATGCATGGTATTTTGAAAAGAAGGTGCAGCAATCCAATCAGTCCTGAGAAGGGCCATGGAAAATAGAGGAATGGCTTCTAACCTTATGGTTACCAGGGTGTTTTCTCCTGGAGAAAAAGGAGACCCCATTAGGAAGGCTGGCAAACAAAAACAACAAAGTGAAGTGGGGAATCTAAACTCAGTTCCTAACCATAGCCATGACTCTCTATCAACTCAGAAAATTAAAGAAGACAAAATGGGCCTCATTAACAGAGTTCAATTAAAAGAAAACTGTGCCCATGAGCACAAGCCAGAACAAGCTCTCAAAAGAGGTAATTGAGTCTCCATTGGCTCATATCTTTTAAAATAGAAAAATTCCCTATTTCTCCTACATGATCTAAGCACAGGTGCACTTGGGGACATTTGGCTGAACCAGGAGATTTCCGACTTTAACTCCCATCACTCCTACCGTTGTCTCTTGCCTAGAGCTTATATATCACCCAAAGTGGCACTTTCAGCCTCCCTCCCCCTCCCCCACAGGAACGCACATGGAGTAATTTTTATAGGAGCAGGTGTGATTTAGCAGCCACTTGCTGGGTTCACAGATGATCAGCCCAAAGCTGAGGCTGCTGGCTGCTGGCTCTGGCCATGGGACAAAGCAATTGGCTCACAGAGTGTGGGGGTCACATCATGTTTCTTCCATCATCTAAGCCATTATGGACAATTCCACTTTTCACTCTCTGACTGCTACTAAATCCTGGGTTGCTCAAGGCAGGTCCCATTGCCTCTCTCCCCACTCACTCTTTATAAGGAATTTTGGATTGAAAATGCCCTAATAAATCTGAGTCTGATCCTTTCATTTTACAGATAAAAAAACTGGGGCTCCAGGAATTGACCTGCCCATGGCCATGCACTGGCAGCTTCCTGCTGCTACCTCAATTTGACCTCCTCTCCTATTTCAACAGTCAAGGAATGGAAGATGAACTCTTAGGAAGAGTGGAGATCAGCCCAACTCCAACAGCAGGAAAAAGACAAAAGAGTTTTGGAGAGCTGCAGGGTTATTATTTTTTCTATAAGTCTGCTGGGCTTAAAAGTAAAAGGGACAGGATGGCTCCCCTGGAGTGAAGGACAGAGTTCTAAACTTCTGGGAAAGCCACATCTGGCAAATTTCTCCTTCCCCATCATGTATGGACTAAACTGGCAACAGAGTAGGAGTTATGCCCACATCATACCTGTCTCATTAATTTTTTCATTTAACAATCATGTAGAAGGACCCACTATGTGCTGGCACTGTGCTCAGTGCTGCAATAAACCCAAAGATAAATAAGTCCCTACCTCAGTGGCTTACAGACAGAAGGGACATATTGCTAGGTCATGCAAGCACATGACCACCAAGCAGTCCTAGCCTTGTCCCTGGGACCACTGGCAAAACTGGGGCAATCCAGGGCAACCATTTTGGGACCATGGATATTACATCTGTTTCTGCTACTTTCATTAGTCTTTTCCCCCCTCCTTCTCAGAATCTTAAGACTGGAATGCGCCTTAGCGATCATCTAGCCCAAACATCTTCATTGCATGGATGAATACACTGAAGGAGGCTAGTGGAGGTGCTAAATGGAGTCCCCATGTCAGGGCGAGCCTGGGCTGAAACACTCCCCATAGCGAACAGCCCCATCCTCCCTGGGCACAGAACATGAGCTGGGCTCCTTCTCTCCCAGTCCTTCCCTCCTGGATCAGTGTCAAGGGCCAAGACCCAGTGCAAAGCTGGTTTTTAAGCAGAAACCTGCTAAATGTGGACACACTGAATTATTCATAGGTGGGGTCATAAATAATGTATTGGGTGTTAATATCAGATTTATAAATGCATCCATAACCCTAGGGGTGATTAGTCACTGTTATGCACCACCCAGAGGGAACAGATTACCTGGCTCTAGTGTCCTTGCCTAACTCCTGTCCTTGGAGACAGCTCCCCTGCAGAGTGCCGTGCCCATCCCATCTCTGTCAGTCAGATGCTACACAGCAGATGTCTGGGCTGATAACTAGGACTGCAGAGCCCCAGTGCACTTGTGGCCACCAGCCCCCAACACTCGCTGCTTTATTAAGCACTCGGCAGACTGGTGTGACGCCTCCAATGTGCCTCTCAAGTGCCAAGGCAGAGAGCAGCTGCTTGACACTAAGACCAAAGGTCTTGTGATAGCGCCCCGGGATCCTCAGGCCCCCTCTCTACTTACTCTCCACCTCGCAGTTTTAGAGAAGCCACCTAGTGGCTTCATTTTAGGTTGACAATTTGTAACAAAAGCGACCAGCCATCTTTTCGTACCCATTTCACTGCTGCATGAAGAAAATCAGGGAAAGTGTAGATTGTTATTTGAAGGTCAGACATTGAATTTCATAAGGAGGTGATGTGAGGAGACAGTAGTCTCTAATAGATTGTCCAGGACTAACATCCTACCGGGAAGGAACTAGAATGGGAGATACTGATCCAAGAGATCGCAAAAGTAATCTAGGTTTTGGCTTGGTGCAAGCCAGGAGAAGGGAGGCGAGGCAAGAAGTGGTTATGTCTGTAAGGTGGAAGGATACAGAGGAGGAGAACAAGGGGAGGAGGAAGAGGAGGAAGAGAAGGGGGAGAAGGGAAGGATGTGGAGCCGGGACCCTGGACCTCTGTACCTGTGGCTATCCAGCTCCTGAGGCCGCAGCAGGCCCCCATTTGAGGCCTCTGTCTAGGCACAGAGGACAAGGCAGGGAGAAGAGCACACCTTAAAACACCTGGCTGTAGCCAGAGCTTGCAGGACTCTGCAGCCCAGACCAAACACAGTACAAGGGTCCTTCTTTTTCTCTTGTCCCTAGGCTCAAAGTCCCACCCTTTGGGGCAGGGAAACAGCGGCGCTTTGCTCCAGAAAAGAAGTTGGGGAGCCCTTGAGCTCCCCCTAGGGACCAGAGCGAGCCTTAACAGCGTGGGGGAGACACCCACACGCAGCGTGCTTTGTCCCTGCCTCAGAGCAGGGCATGGATGAGATTGAAACTCCTCGTGCCTGGTGATAGGGACAAGAGCACCCACGCAGGCCGGAAGGTCCCCTGCTGGCCACTGGACAGGACCCATGGAGGGTAGAATGGCCTCTCCACCCAGGTGCACCACTAAGTGATGCCGCAGGCCTCACACGCGGCTTGGCCAGCGAACGGGTGCGCGTGTGCGGCGGCGTCTGCGGCACCCACTCCTGACTGGTGTGAAAACAATAACACGATTGCGTTATTACAAGGGGGGCACTGACATGTTGATGCAAATGCTCATTTCCGACAAGAATGAGAAAGTGGAATGGCTCAGAAGGGAACGGGGAAGTGCCCAGGGAGTAATAACTGTTATGCTGTTGAAGAGCTTCAACAATGGATAACTCTGCTGTGATTCCATCAGCCAAAAACCAATTAACCCCCGTGGAGCCATCTACCACACTGCGGCTAGGTGGTGGGAAATGCCGCTAGCGTCGCCTGCGCTTCCCCTTCACCAGCTAAGCATTAGAGCTGGGATGCTTCCGGGGAGAGAAATATCCACGAATGTGCATTTCATGAGGCCACAAAATCTGATAGGTGACGCCTGCAGTGGTCCCACAGCCACCAGTGCAGCCCCTCACAAGGACTAGGGCGGGCCAGGGAGTCAGCCCGACTGTCTGATATCACTCAGCCTGGGTAGCAGGAGAAGCAGCAAGAGTGTTTTGGACAGACTGAGCCCGGGATGCTTTCAAGAGAAACCACTCCTTTCCCTTCCGCAGTCCCTGCTGCCTAGGGGTCTGCATTTTACCAAGTGGCTCTGCTCCCCTCCCTCTTAAGAGAAAACTGATGGGCCCAGAAGACAGCACCTGGCCCAAGCACAGCCAGTCCACGAGCCTGCCCAGACTGAGGCCCGGCAGGAAAAGATGACCATGGCCCATCAGATTCCCTCTCCTGTTACCAGAAACTAGAGAATGTCAGAGCTGGGGCTGTTGGCAGGTGGAGCTGAGGTCATGAGGTTGGAAAAGGCCGTGATGGGCCAATGCAGAGCAGAGCAGGGCAGGGCAGAAACCATGAGCACACAGAGGAGGCAGCTGGAGAGGTGGAGAGAGAGAAGAAAGGAAAAAAAAACAGAGAAGAGGGATGCTGAGAAGAAACAGGTGGCCTTGGGGAGAGGTGGGGACAGCAGCTGCTCCCTGATCTCACCTCCCTTGGATGCTGTCAGCACTCACAGACACACATCCAGCTTCTCTCCACACGATCTCTGCAGTGGCCACCTCACCCCGCCTTTTCTCTAGGTGATGTGAATGAGTCTCTGTTTCTTGCAACCAAAAATGCTTCAGTGAAAGAATGTGGCCAGAGAAAGAAAGAACCACATGCCAAACAAAGCCAGAAAACCCATGTTCAAACGTCAAGAGAAAGCTCCTGGTCGTAAGAACAGGATCCAGACTAGGCAAGGAGGCTCTAGAACAGACCCTCTCAAACAATCTGTGGTGATACCACCTCCAATCCATTACAGGCTGATTTTCTAATCCATAAAATGCAATAGAAATGTGGCAATGTCAAATTGTCATAAAAACTTTTGGCAACTTACTCAGGAGTCTCACTGAAGACTGGTAACATGTTCACAGACTGGATCAGTCCACAGACCACACTTGAGGTGACATCACCTATGAGATTGTCATATTGAAGCTGAGGGTCCGAGGTTCATTGTTATGGCTACCAGCTACTTGCTGGTAGGCGAATAGAGTTGGATTAAAGCGGTGGCTGTCAACCTAGGGTGGCCTTGCTGCGTCCCACCGCCAGAGGGACACAAAACAGAATTGTCCTGCCACAATGCCGGAAGCAGGCCTGTTGAGAAACACTGGTCTGAAGCTCCGAGATCAGGGAGGAACCCCATCCTCCATCCTCTGCAGGAGGCCCTTCAGCAATCCCTGCTCAGATGGCCTACTTTAGCCAGCATTTCTGCCCAAGAACAAGGAGACACCTGGGCCCAGGACAGGGCAGATGAAAGGATGTTGGAAAGGGAGCACCAGGCTCAGAGCCAAGTAGAGCTGGAAGTGCCCAGGGACAGAGAGATAATGTAACCTTTGACAAACTGCAGTGGCTTAAGAGTTGTCAGCTCAGACAGAACTGCTTACATCCATTTAATTAGATTTTAATTTCTCTTTACACATTTGGTTTTCAAAGATTCTAAGAAGTAATTATTTCTAGTATCAATTGACTAGGAGAAACAATCCCCAACTTAGAATAAGCAGCTTAGGGAGGTTTGTCTCATTCCTGTTCAAACACAGGCGCCTTCCAGAAGCTGCTCGCTGCATCTCCATCCCGCTGAGACAGGTAGCTGGCAGAGATGCCGACACCTGGCAGGGGTCGAGGTGTGAGGGCAGGGAGATCTCTTCTGCCTTTGTTACCTCCCAGAGTCTGAGGGTAACAAAAGAAAGAAAAGAAACTCAAAGTGATGGCCTAACGTGTGATGCCGCTTGGGACCCTGGTTGTAGAGACATAAGCAACAGTGCCTTACTCATTATCTGGTGCTCATGCTTGGGTGAAAAGTGAGATCCCCTCTCTCTCTGAAATACCTTTTGGCAGTGAGTCAATCACCTTATAATGGAATCCACATCATAGGACACATCCTCAGTTCCCTTATTTCGAACTCAGAACACTGAAGAACCACCCCAATCAACATCACAGAGGTTGTCTCTGATAGAATTAGTTAAAAAAAAAAAAGAAACAAGAGACAAAGAAATTCAGTGCAGTTTTAGTAATTATTGCTGTGTATGTGACCTCACAATTAATTACAAAGGTGGCTGTCTTTGTAAATAAGCCATTTTAAGGTTCACTTAAAGGGATGATACAGCAAAGGGTTGATAGGTTGTAAAAATCAAGAATATGTCCACAGGCAGAGGTAATATTTGAAATATCTAACAACTGATCATAACAAGGTACAGGTCAGTCAGACAGAGCTAGGCGCAAACCTAGACTCCCAGATGACACCAGCCCTGCCCACAACGCACATGAACAACCAACTGTCCTGATGGTATGCAAACGCATATTTTTGTGGCATGGGATAAAATTTCCAGAAACCATGCTATGCATGTATCAAAAACCTGCTGTATTTCAATCAATGAAGAGCACTGTGGGTGACGTATACCAGACAACTGTGCCGATGACACCAAATGTGGCTTCAGTGATGTGGAGACACGAACGTGGTAGATGCCCGTGAAAAGTTTATAATTGTTTTTTGGAATATGAGAATGGAAAAGGCAATATTCCTAAATTAAATTACTACTTTGTGTGATGCATTATTTTAAATGTATATGTATAACTAAATTGAAAAGTTAAATGTTAATATAAGTATTCATTTTGATTATATTATCTATATTCCTAAAAGCTCATATGTCTTACATTGTCCAAAACTCTGTGGGACTCTTTTCAGTGGTGGATTTAGGGAATTTCTCGTATGTTGGTACATAAGACATTTGATGACTGAATTGATGAAACAAAGAATAAATGCACTTTAAGTGGATGTTAAAACCATCCCAAATCTAAAGCATTAGAATCCACTGGGGAGCTATAAAAAATACTGTCATTCAAATACCACTCTGGCCCAAGGGGATCAGAATTTCTGGAGGTGGTGCCCTGCTACTGATATTTTGGAAAGTGTTTTCACTGATTCTATAGCGCAGGCAGAGTTAAGAACCACTGCTGTGCAGGGCGATTTCACATACCTGTAACTACATCTTTCTGGGGGAGGGCATACAGGCAGGTTAGTGTTTAAGAGCAAGGGCTCTCTGGATGTGTTCAAATCCTGACTTTTCCACTAACCAGCTGTGTGATCTTGTAAAAATTACCATACCTTTCTGTGCCCCAGGTTTCTCATATGTAAAATTAGGAAGAAAAAGAGAGAACCAACTCAGTATGATCTTACTGTGAAGATGAATAAGGTAATACATAAAATGCTCTTAGAACAGTGCCTGTCATGAAATAGGAGCTCTCTTCATGCTAGCTGGCATGGTCCAAGGGGTGAGTGGAGCAGGGTGATTGCCACTGCCAGGCTGCTGGCATCTGAGTACTCTGCCGCTGCCATGGTTCGTCTTCTAACACAGCACTTTTTAAATAGAGGAGACCACGAGTGGGAAACCAGAGAGGGGATGGGGCCAGAGAACCAGTTGTATGGCTTCAGCACAACGTTACATCTTAGCACTTATCATGGCCCTTAAGTAAGGGGTGGAAAGGGGAGGGCCAGATGGTATGTGGGGAAAATAGAGCCAGCTGAAGCAGCCACTCCAGCCCAGACATGGGGCTGGGACATGTTTCTTCAGAGCATCTAAGCCCCAGACTCACACTTTCTGAGTGGCCATTGCTGCTGTGTCCATCCTCCGCTCAAGGACTGTGGCGCCATATTTAGAGAAGTCATGTAGCAGCCCTACAGGAATGACCCTCCGGGGCTACATGATGTGAAACATCACTCCAAGGAGACTCCAGGGACACTATTTTACATGTGACGGTAGTTTCTTAAAATCATGCAAGTTGAAAGGTGGGATGTGTCCTGGGGGCTCAGCACAGCTCTAGGGGAGGGTCTCCCTTCCCAGCCATATAGCATAGCGAGAGGCTAGATAATTCGACAATTGTGAGCGTGGACTACTTGGGCTCATTCACTAGTTAGCTGTGATCTTGGGCAAGATGTTTGACCTTTTTGTGCTCAGTTTCTTCATCGGCAAACGGGTTTTGTGAGGAGTAAATGAATCAACATATGTGGAACATTTAGAACAATGTCTGGCATATGATAAATGATATATAAATATTGGTTGGTATTTTTATGATTTTATGCTGTGAAGATGTCAGTTATCTATGAGATAAGATATTCTTTTTTAAATTCAATTTTCCTTTCCTTTTAGATACCACCAAATCTCAAAGGGACAGGTCATTGTAGCATCTCAGATTCATGACTGGGCCTTCTTATGTGTTTTAACAAAGAGCTTTTAGGAATGTTACAATGTCCAGGGTGTTGCCACTCCTAGAGTGTTACCAACTCAAGGAAATCATCACAGAACCCACACTGTCCATTTCCAGTATGTTCTCCATACAGCTGTCATAGCGGATAGGACACAGTCCAGCTGTGGGGATAAGACAGGATACAAATGGTCCAAATGCAATCAAACCAAAGAGAGGTACAAACTATGGGAGATGGGAGGTCCAAGATGGTGGGAATCCCACTTGGCGGAAGGGTCATGTGAGGGTGGTGGCCCTTGAAGGATGATGGGTTGCATTTCATCAGATGGGGATAGAGGAGGAGGGAAAAGAATTCTAAACTTTTTAGGTACAGGGAATTTCATGAGCAGAAATATGAAGATGGAGAAGGGCCAGAAGTCATCTAATTTGATTGATGTGTAAGGTTCAGTAGGGAAGAGTTGGGGGATAAGGTAGAGCAGGACTTTGTCATAAAAGACCTTAAATGCTGGGTGAGCAATTTGCACTTAATTTGTCAGTCAGTAGGGAGCCATTGAGGGTTTGGTAAAGGAATGTCTGATCACAGCTGTGCTTGTAGAAGAGTAATTATTCTCATAAGATGGCTCGGAAGGGAGAAAGATGGGAGGTAGGGAGACTGGGGGGAAGTTGCCAGAATATTTCAGATGAAGATTAATGTGGGTTTAAACAAGGATGATTACGGAGAGACAAGGTAATGGCAGAATATTAGGGGACATGGTAATTGATTGATCATTATGGGAAAAGGAACAATCGAAGATGAATCCAAGGTCACCAGCCCGGGGGAATAGAATGCTGATGGAGCAATTAACCAAAATAGTAAAACAAGTGGAGGGACAGTTTGGGAAGGCTGGTGAATGAGGGTTGAGGTGGCAGATAGAGCTGTAGGTAATACGGAGCTGGAGGACTGGAACTTGAAACTACATATTCCACCAGTGCTACAGCTGTGTTATTGCATCCTGTATCTGTAGTATCTCACTCTGCTTAACACATAGTAGGTGCTTAATACAGAGTGATCTCAACTGGAGAGCCATCTCCACCAGTATGATAGGGGAAACTTAGGAGAGGCTTAGCACAGAAAGAGCAAAGTTTGAGAGCAGAACTACACAAAGCATACGCATACATTTAGGGATGGGGTATCTAGAGCTATGAGCCAGAGAGGAGAAGAGAGAAGAGCGATTGAGACGTAAGGTAATGCTGGTTGAGGAGATTCAGACAGAGGAGAATTTTTATAGAGAAGTAGTAAGTATTAAAATAGAAAAGGTTAAAAATGCAAGATGAAGACTAAGTACCACAAACTAGATGGCTTAAAACCACATAAATTCAGTCTCTCACAGTTCTGGAAGTCAAAAGTTCAAAGTCAAAGTGTTGGCAGGGCCATGTTTCCTCCAAAGTCTTGAGGAATGATCCTTTTTGCCTCTTCCTCACCTCTAGTGGACCCAGGCATTCGTTGGCTTGTAGCAGCCAGCAGAACTTCAGTCTTCTCACGTGTGTCTGTGTCTTTACATGGAGTGCTCTTATAAGGACACCAGTAATGCCAGCCCTGTAACTCAGGCCAGTCACTACACCTCCAAACACCTCCACTGGCATCAGTGTTTTCATCTTTAAGAAAGACCTACCTTCTATGTAGGGTTGTCAAGAGGATTGTCAGATAAAGTATCTAAAGCACCTGGCATAGTGACTGGCACTTAACTCGTTCAGCAAAAGGCTCTTATTCGTATTATCAGACGGACATGAGTTCAAGAGGGTCGTCTGGGAAATACGATCAAATGGTCAATTCTAAGATAAACTCAGGGGCTCCTCTGACCACCAAGGTTTCCTTACAGAATTAAGCTAGTTGTTGCTGGCTCTTTTATTCCCTAGAATGAATGATCTCCTAGCACATTTCTTAATAGACTTTTTTT